>NDGN011549484.1:18862-29061 GCA_002564285.1 Tympanoctomys barrerae | reverse complement strand
ACACAGAGGAGGCAGCAGGACAGGAGCCTTTTATTATTCCCAGACTCACAGTAGAAAAGCGGTGCCCATAAGCAGAGACAGGAAATCCACATACAAGCTTTGGTCTACGGGGTAAAGTTGTCTCTAGCACAGGCAGGAGGTAGAGCCATCGCTAAATGTGAAGATTATCAAGGGGCCAAAGACTGGCAATGAGTCTGTAGATGTGATCCCCAGTGGTAAGACTTGGACCCAGGCCAATGTTGTCTGGGATATGGGACCAGGTTGCCTTTTTAAGTAGGTACCCACGCTAGTGGGTACAAACCAGTGAAAAGGCTATAGACCAGTGAAAATGTCTAAAACAGCAGGAAAGAGCACCAGCTAGGAGAATGGTTGCCAGCTGCACCTAACCAGGCATTTTTTCATTCTTCTGGTGGAAGTTTAGTTTTTACAGGGTCCTGTATCACATTCTTGGTTACCTGGCTTATGGAACAGTTTACAGTTAAGGAGACCAGAGACGATATGTGGCCTCAGTTTGGCCTCTAGTACTGTGGCAGGGGAGCAAGACATTTGTCACCACAGGTCAGATGGCATCACTCTGGATCTGGAAACTTATTTAAGGGCTTGTTTGTTGGACTGGAATTTTAAAAGTCGATGTTTAAGGAGACTATAATGTCTTTTAATTAAACCAGTCATGATGGGATGATTAGACACATAAAAGTTCCATTGAATTTCTTTTTTAAGAGCCCAGCTTTGCATATTTTAAAAAGTGAATGGTGTGGTTTTTTCACTCCTGTAGTGGGTGGAATTCTGAAAGAAGTAAGAAGCATCCTAGCCATGACTTGTATTTTGGCTTTAGTTTATGTGGAAAATGTGCTATCTTGGTCTATATTTTAGGTACCCATGATGCAAGAGATTCTTGGTGTTTTTACCTTGATGGAGACTTTTTTTAGTAATGGCAAGGTAATTTATAGTGAACATGAAGATGGAACCATTTGTGGACCAGGGCTAAGATGAAGCCTGAAATTCGGATAAATGTGTTATTTTCTGTGTCTGTATGCCTGGTCCTTTATTTCTTTATTTTTTTTTTCATGAACTTTTTTTTATTGACAGCATTTACTTTGGGGGAATTCATAAAAATAAAAATATGTTGCAGAAAAGTGTTCTATAACGTGTTATAATATTATTGTCTATCCTTCCTAAATTGATATATACTTAATACAATTTCAACCAGAATCCTAGTTTGGTAGTTTTGTAAAAGATTAATAACCTTCAAGACCAGCAGAAAAGCTAAAAGTAGCCAGTACATTTTTACAAAAAGGTAAAATATTTTTAAAAATGTTATTTCCACTCTAGCTATGATTTTGTTATGATTTGTGTCTAGTTGTCCCCCCAAATCCTCATGCAGTCATGGGGCAGACTTCTAGAGTTTGTGATTAACTCATGATCCACTGGGATTATGGGTGTGAGTGCTGTTGGGATTATGGGTATGAGTACTACACCCAGCCTGGGGCGGAGAGCCTGAATGCAATTTAAGGGAGACAGACTTCCTCTCTGTAGCCACTGTTGCCACTACTCCTCCCATTTGTTCTCTGTTCTTTGCTGCTGCTGCCGCTGCCCTCATGAAAGGTTGTTCTCTGCCATGTGCAGCCCTGCCTTTGAGCCAGCTGAGTATGGACTGAAACCTCCACTAACTGTGAGCTAAATAAACCTTTCTTTCCTTCATTTTGAGTGTTGGGTATTTGTCACAGCAACAAGAGAAGAGTAACTGAGATAGGTTTAAAGATAAAAAGTTTCAGAGTTGACCTGAAGGATGAAAATACCATAATGAAAGTCAGTCTCCTATAAAATTATTGATATAGCTTAACAAAATATACACATACATGGGAGTGGGGAATGAGGGAAAGGAGGCCCTGAAAAGCAAGCCAGAATTCTTCAATGCTTTCTCCTGGGGGCCATCTGCTGATTCACAAACTGTGTTCTACTGAAAAGCAATTCAGAAAGTGGCCAACTAAGAGACTGAGAGAGTAAACAGAATTCTGAGAACTCTTCTTGCATGCTGACAAAACTGAAATGGCCTCACCTGGGGCATTTCTGCCTCACGCTTGAGAGCCGTGGAATGCAAGGAAGAAAGAGTGAAAGCCTCATTCTCTCTGGAACACAGTCTCAGATGAGGTCACATACATATAGGATTAAAATAATTCTCCTCCATTCTGAAGTCTGTCCATAAAAAAGTAATTCCTTTTTAAAAAATCTGACAATATCCAGAAACTGAAGTTAATTTCTACAATACTTCACATATAATGTTAACATTCCATTAGAAAAATGCCAGGTATTTTAGGGGACATGAAAAATTGAAAGGAAGAATGAAACAATGAGACAGGTAGAGATACAGAAAGAAAATGGTAAATCAAACCCATGAAAGAAAAATGGTAGAAATAATAGGGATATAACTGATAGGTTATGGCCCTAGTATGAATTGCTGAATTATTATGGTAGTTGTCTGATATAGCTGAAGGCCTTAGAACAACAGCTTACCTTCCCAATGACCACTTCCTCCTCCTTCCCCGCTCCAGCCCTGGGTACAACTTCCTTTGACCTTTCCCGCCGGCACAAGGGAGCCTCCAATCAGCTCCTTATAAGTCACTAAACTCGCCCCTCAAGCTCCGCCCCCAGCAAACGTACATAAAGCCTCAGGCTCACTGTCTCAGGTCAGAGGATCCGCCCATCTCCCTGCCTTTGGTCCTCTCCGTGGGTTTAGAGTTAATAAAGGCTTTCCCTCCCCCTATTTCTGCTTCTCTCCGCCCCACCATCGCTGTTGCCTCTAAAACCTATCAATAACAAGAAGCAATGATGATGCATTAGAAAAGTCAACAGAGGTAAAATTTTTCTTTGAAATGTCTTAAAAAGACAGTATTACAAATCTTAGCAAGAATTAACCAAACCAAAACCTGTAAATTACCATATCAAAAATTTAAATGAAGACAAAATTTTAAAAATGCAGCTCCTACTGGACCTTAAAAACATTTGAAGAAGGCAAGCTTAGGCAAGTGAGCAGGGATGGCAGTTTGGTCCCAAGCACTACATGCCACACCAATCCCACCCCCAGTGTGAGCTGAACTGGCCACCCCCCCCCCACACACACACACATTCAAAGAAGCCAGCCAGGCATGGTGGCCACATGTCTTAGCTTCCTGGCAAGCTGAAGTAGGAGGATCTCAATTCAGAGGCCAGACTGGATAACTTAGTGAGGTCCTGTGTCAAGAAATAAAAAGGATTAAGGATGTAGCTCAGTGGTAAATCACACTGGGTTCAGTCTTCACACATACAAAATAAAAAGTCTATTATAAGTAATATTCTGTCAGTATGTTTGACAATATGTGTGCATGGACAAATTCCTTAAAAACATAAGTCAGCACACCAAAACAAGTATGCATAATTTTTAAATTACTTTAAATATCAACGTGATAGAATAATGGTCACCCAAGGGTATCCATATTCTAATCTCTTAAACTGGAGAATGACCTCCATTTGTATGACAAAAGACTTTTCAGGACATTGATTGAATTAAGGTGAGAGTTGCCAGGTTCCTGACTTTGAAGATGGAAGAGGGGCCATGGGCCAAGGGGGCGTCCCTGGAATCAAGAAAAGAATCAGCAAGGATGCTCCTTGAGTCTTCAAAAGGAGACATAGTGGGGCGTGGTGGTGCATGCCTATAATCCCAGCCCTCAGGGAAGCTGAGGCTGAAGGATCTTTGCAAGTTTGAGACCAACCTGAGCTACAAGGTAAGCTCCAGGCCAGCCTGAAGTGCAGTCTGACCCTGTTTCAAAAAGACATACACACACAAAAAGCAAACACAGATCTGATACCTTGGTTTTTAGCCCAGCAAAGAGCTGTGTGGACTTCCAATTGACCAAACATTAAGATAATGTATTTACATTGTTTTAAATCACTGAAATTGTGGTAATTTGTTATATAGCAGCCACAGAAGACTAATGCCATTCATTAAAGGCATTGAATTCCTAGTTTAAAAATCTCCTCAGTCAGAAAAGCCAGTCTCAGATTGGCTTCCCCAGTGTTAAGTAAACTGTTTCAGAGAACAAAGAGGGGATATCTCTCAGCTCTCTTGATCCCGAAGCCCCTAAAGTAGCACCAAAGTCTATGACAGAAAATTACAAGCTAATCTCTGTCATGCATATAGATACAGAAATCTTAACAAATTATAAACAAGTCAAAATTATTAACATAAAAGGGTAATATAACATACACAGTATTGATAGGTTCCAGCCTGAGTACAGACTGCTAAATTATCAGGGCCCTGATTCAACATGACTGAATCCCCAAAGCAACAGCTTGTCTTCCCAATGACCACTTCCTCCTTCTTCCACATCCCAGTCATGAATGCAACTTCCTTGTAACTTTCCTGCTCCACAAGGGAGAGCCTAATCAGCTCCTTTTGTGTACTGAAATCTGCCCCTTAAACTCAGCCTCAGTAAAAGTCCACAAATTCTCAGCCTTTCTATCTCAGATCAGAGAATCTCCCATCTCCTTCAGATCCTCTCTGTGTCCTCAGAGTTAATAAAATCCTCTCCAACCTTTCTTTTTTCTTTTTTCCTGCTTTTCTGCTGTTCCAGAAAAACCTAACAAGTTTGACTTTATTAGAAAATATATTAGAAAATATTAGGGGCTGGGGAGATGGCTCAGTAGAATAAGCACTTCCCTGGCAAGTGCAAAGGCCTGAGTTTAATCCCTGGTTCCACAAAAAATAAAAATAAAAATAATTAGAAAGTGAATCTTTAAAGTTTACCACTTTTAATAGATTAAGATAAAATTTCATACAGTCATCTTGGTAGATGTGTAGAGAACATTTGGGAATATTCAACAGATGTTTATGACTTTAAAAAAAGAAAAATCAGCAAAAGAAAGGAACTTCTTGATCTGATAAAGATTTTCTACAAAGAATATATGGCTAGTATCATATTTAATGGGAAAATATTGAAGCACTTCCATTGAAATCAAGAAAGAAACAATTCTATTCTGTCTACTTCTTCTTATCATTGTATTTGAAATCCTAACCAGTGCAAAAATAAAAGATTTGAAATAAATTTGTAAGAACAGTTATAAACTATTAGAGTTAAAAGTTAAGTCAGCAATATCACCATGTACAAATCAATATTTTTACCATAAAAAGCAGTTTAACATAAAATTTTGTTTAACTAGATAAACAAAAAATAGCATTTACTTGGCATCATAAAACTCAAATACCTAGGGATAAATCTAAAGAAAGATGTCTAAGACTTGTATATTGAAAATTTGAAGATGCCACTGGGAGAAATGAAAACAGATTTAAACAGATATTCTATTTTCAAAGGTCAGAAGACCCAATGTTTAAAGATGTCATTTTTTTTTTAAATTGACCTATAAATTCAATGCAGTTTTAATTAAACTCCCAGCAGGAATTTTTGTGAAAACCAACAACTAAATCCTAAAATTTATGTGTAATTGCAAAAGGCCAAAAATAACCAAGACACTCACAAAGAAGAACAAAACAAAACACTCACTGTACTAGGTATTAAGATTTTTATAAGTTATAATAATTAAAACAGCATGATGTAGAGATAAAAGTAGGGACAGAAGCCAATAAAACAGAGGGCAGAATCAGTAACATGACACTTCAGCACGAACACCTGATTCACACCAAAGGTGACACTGCAGGTGAGATGATCTCTTCCCAATCAATTGTTATCTTTTTCAACTATTTGCATATTTTTATGGATAAAACAAAATTGCTCTCCATCTTCACATTAAGTACAAAAATGCAATTCCAGGATAATTGTAGATTCAAATTTGAATGATAAAAATATGAATTCTAAAATCAAAGGCAGAACAATATCATGACCTTGGAGAGACAAAGGAAGAGGAACTAGAAAGGATTCAGAGTAGAAAAGAAAATCAAGATAAATGGGCCACAATGAAAGTAGGAACTTTTCATCTTTAAAACACACAACACAGAGAACAGAAAAGCAAGCCATAGACTGGGAGAAGACATTTTTAATGCATGTAATGACAGAAGATTCATCCAGAATACTAAAAAAAAAAGGGGGGGGCCAGCAAGATAGCTCAGCAGACTAAAGCGCCTGCTTAGGCAAGTGCAGGACCCTGGTTTGATTCCCAGCACCACGCCAATCCCACCCTCAGGGCAGGCTGAGCCAGCTAGAGTCAGAGGCTGAAAGCAGGAGGATCATCACGAGTCCAAACTACATATAGAGACCCTGAAACATCCAAATACACACACACACACACACAAAATGTTAAAAATAAGGGCTGGAATATAGTTCAAACATATGAATGAGAAAATGTCTCCTTCCATAGTCATTAGAAAAATGAAATTAAAACCACAAATTAAAGATAAATACACACCCACCAGAATGGCTAAAACTAAGTAGGCTAACAAAGGATATGAAAGAGTAAAGGTAAAAATCATTGAAAACTGACATTATCAATTAATGATGTATACTCACATCCCACAGGCCAGCGATTCCATTCTTAAGTGTCTATCCCAGACAAGTAGGGGGGCATGTATGAAACAAAAGGCACGTACACAAATGTACACTGCAGCATTATGAAAAATAACAACAATGTAGATAACAATGTAAAGGAGAATAAAAAGTTGCAACGTTTCTGGTAGGAGGAAAATGTTCCGGTAAGGTGACTATAGTGAGTAGCAATGATATGTGGTGTATCTCAAAATAGATAAAAGCTTTTAAACTTTCCCATTACAAGGAAATGATGACTATTTGAGGTGATAAATATGTTTATTTAAATCAGGCAAATCAGGCGTTCTAGAACTTTTTCTTTAGTAAAATTTTTTACATACAGAAACATGCACACATTATAAATATAAGCTCAAAGAATTAAAAAATAAATGTATCCTATTTGATTACCACCCAGGACGATAAGTATCACTAGTACCCTGGGGCTAGTGATACTTACGTTATGTATTCTACGTCTAGAACACTTCATTAGCCTGATTTAATTTTTCTAATGTATGTATGCATTAAGACATCATATTGAGCCCTATAAATATGTACCAATATTTGTCTATTTATTTATTTATTTTATATTTAGTACAGGGTCTCATTATACAGATCAGACTCATAGCGATCCTTCTATTTTCAGCCTCCCAAGCGCTGGGATTACAGGCATGCACCACCATGCCATCTCAATCGCTGTCTTAGCGTGCCCCAGGGGTGGGGCCAGCATGCCGGGGATCGAACCCCAGCCACTGCACTCTGTTTAAGTAGGCATTTTAATCCATTGAGCTATCTGGCCAGCCCTATTTGTCAATTTAGAATGGAAGATTTTTAAATGAAAGATAGAGTGTTTATACCTTCAGTGAAAACTATAAAACAATGAAGAAAAACAAACTGCTGTTATACACATCATGATGAACCCTACAGAAAGTGAGCCAAGAATCCAGACACGATAGTACACTCTATATACTCCAATTTATATAAAATTCAAAGTCACATAAAACTAATGTAGGATCTTGAAAGTTGGAAGAACAATTACCTTTGGCGTGGAAGAAAAGGATGGAGAGAGACAGTAGAGGAGCCCCGGGGTACTAGTGATATTTATCATCCTGGGTGGTAATCCAATAGGATACATTTATTTTTAATTCTTTGAGCTTACATTTATAAAGTGTGCATGTTTCTGTATGTAAAAAATTTTACTAAAGAAAAAAGACGAAAAATAATTAAATGACCAATATTAAAGCTACTTCTTATAACAAAGCTAATAATAGAACATAGGAAAGAATAACATCCCAATAAAGTAGTACCCTATCATCAAATGGTGAACTTTACTGAACTTTCATCTCCCCTACAGAGGTGTTCTAGAACTTGCTTCAAGCTTCCACTTGATGGTCTGCTTTTGTCTCTCTTCACTGACTCAAGGGTGAACAGTCCGAAGGCTGAGAGAATGCTGGCACTTAGGCTGCCTGTGAGCAAGCACTATGGCCTGTGCTGAATCCAGAGCCTCAGATAGTAAGGGAAGGTAGCTATGTGAGGTAGGAGATGATGGAGGCCCCATTTTGGAACTCCACTTATGGGGCTTTGGGTCATAACAGAGCATAACCGAGAAGCCACATGACCCCTTCCCACAATGTATTCCATCTGCGCCATTCAATTCAAAGGAACCAGTCCTCCTTAGACTCCACATGGTCTCAGACTTTATCATCACACAAACTATGATTGTAGTATCTGGTTGTAGATGATGCCCATGTCTGAAGAAAGAGAGCATTCTATGACAAAGACTCACAGAATTAGCCAGAAACCTTGAATTCTGCATTGGTTTGTGAAGACTTGCTGTGGTTCAGATAAGTATTCTCCAAGGGCCCATATGATGAAGGCACAGTTGACAGCCTATAGAAATATTCAGAGGTGGTAGAATCTTTAAGAGGTGGTGCTTAGTGGGAGGAAGTTAAGTCAGTGGAGTGTGTCCTTGGAGAGGACACTGGGACTCTGTCCCTGTCTCTGTCTCTGTCTCTCTCTCTCTCTCTCATCATGAGATGGGCAGACCTCTCGTCACATGCTCTTGCCACATTATACTATGCCACCACAGGCCCAGAACAATACGACCAATAAACTATGGACTCAATCTTGTTTTGAAGCTATTGAGGTAAAATAAACCTTTTCCCCATTAAGTTGAGTATCTCAAGATTTTGCTACAGTAACACAGTGCAGGCTGCTACACCAATATACCACACACTGGGTAGCTTGCAAAACAGAAATTTATTCTCTCACAGTCCAGGAGGCCAGAAGGCCAAGATCAAAGCATTAGTTTCTCTGTCTTTAGCTTGCAGTTGACTCCCTCTTTCCGAGTTCTCACACAATAGTCCTTATAAAGATATCAGCCATACTGGATCCGTGTCCCAATCTCCTTATAAAGATATCAGTCATAGTAGGCCCGCCCTAACCATCCTGTTTTAATTTAATTTTTTTTAAGGTTCTATTTCCAAATCCAATCACATTCTAAAGTAGTTGGCGTTGGTGTTTCAACAAAAGAACTTGGGGACAGAGCTCAATCCATCATAAATTCTATCTATTCCTTGCTAAACTCTGGCCTGAATTGATTCTCCTAACTTCTCTGGGCCCCAGTTTAATCCCAATTTGAACAGAAGGTTTATGTCTCCTGCTCCCAGTGTTGACAGTAAATAGCTTGCTTTCTGGCTTTCCCATGAAAACCCTCTTAAAGTCTAGCACAATTCGAAATAAATGAACACACAGTGGCAGGAGATGGCAGACTGTAAATAAATTTAATGTTTTCCAACACTGTATCCTTGAGCAATGAGAGAAAGAAAAATGCAGACTGTCCAGAGTTTAAAAGAATGTAGGACTACTACCGCATGAAGTTTGGTTGTAGAATTCAGAGCAATAGAAGCAGGGTTAGAGGGAAGAAAAGATGGAGAGAAAGGAAGGGAATTAACACGCATTTGGAAATTACTCCATACCAGAAACTAATTATTGTTGTTACTGTTTCCATTTTGCTGATGACGAGATTGAGTGGAGCTGATGAGAGGGAAAATGTGGCTTCTGCATTATTTCTTTGATAATTATCTTTAGGATAATTTAGGATTTTTAGGATTTAGGATAAGTATCAAAGAAATACCAAGAGCATTCTGTTCTTACTGCCGTCACTGTTGTAGTTTATGATGGGTCTGCACCCATGCAGTGCTCCTCCGGGAACTTCTTTTTTTATTTGCGTCACACCAACCCTCCCCCAATCAGAGCCTGTTTAGTCACTGTGCCGCCCCATGTAAACTCCGCCCCTAGCCCAATCCCATAAAAGCTCTAACCTCTGTCTCCCCCTCCAGGGTCTCTGGCACCCTCTGGAGCTGGTAATAAGGAATTTCTTTGCTTTCATCCTCTTCTCTTTCTCACCAGAGGAAGAAACCTCGAACAGATAATATTCATTTAAAAAGTTCCTGGCAAAACAAAAGGTTGAAACATGCAGAAGTATTGTATTGTGACTGGAAATGTGAATGGTTGGTTTATTATGGGGACAGAGAATAGGTACAAAGGGGTTGGAGAGTACTTTTAAGAGAGATGAAAATATTCCATATCTTGATTTTGTTTCTTTTCTTTTCTTTTTTAAATTAATTAATTTTATTTATTTATTTGTGTGTGTGTGGCCAGCTCAGCCCACCAGGGGGCGGGGCTGGC
>NDGN011549484.1:7444-18809 GCA_002564285.1 Tympanoctomys barrerae | reverse complement strand
TGCTTTGCTAAGCTTGCTCTAAGTAGGTGCTTTAGACCACTGAGCCATCTCACCAGCCCCTTGATTTTTTTTTTTTGTTTCTTGCTGTACTTGTATGTCCCTTTATCAAAACTCATTGCATTAGTCTGCTTTACTCTAACAAATACAGTAGTGCCTTGGTTCACAAATTTAATTCTTTTCACCATTCTGATCACGAATTGGGTGAGAAAGGAATCAAATTCAACAGTTAGATTTAATGTTGACCTTACAGGAAATTTGACTAGAGTCTCATCCAATTGGGTTTGTGACCAGAACAGTGGAAAGAACTAGTTTGTAAACCAATGCACCACTGTACCTGAAGTAATCCGCTCTTGAACTGAAAAGGTTTATTCTGGCTCGCACTCTGGAGGTTTCGGTGTGTAGTTGGTTAGCTGTTTTCTTTGGGCCCTGTTGTGAGGCAGCACATCATGGCTGGACACAGCGCCGAACTAAACTACCCACCCCATGGCCAGGAAGCAAAGAGAGAGCGAGGTCCCACACTCTCTTTCAAGGACACGTCTTCAGTGAACCCCAAACCTTCTATCAGGCATTACTTGTTAAAACTTCCACCACCTACCGAACCAGTACTGTGGCATAACCTTTAACACATGGGCCAATGGGGGACACTTAAGATCTGAATTATAGGGGCTGGAGAGAGAGCTCAGCAGCTCTAAGCACCTACCTGGCAAGTGCAAAGACCCGGATTCCATCACCAGCACTGTATGCCATGCCAGTCCCAGAACCCCAAGTGCTTTGTGCTGGCCACAGAAACCAGGTGTGGTGGCGTAAGCCTGTAATCCCAGTGCTGGGGAGGCTGAGACAGAAGGATCACTATGTCTGAGCTGCATAGTGAGACCCTGCACCAAATAAATAAATAAAATATGAAAAGTTTTTTGAGAAAGATCTAAATTATAGCCTACATCAACATGCACACTGAAAATAGGCCATTTTTGTATGCAAATTATGATTCAGTGAATTGACCTAAAGAGAAAAAGAAAACCACAAGAAATCTTACCAAAAAACGCGACCATTATCATTTTGGTGTTTGCATGTACCAGAGACATAAACACACACACACACACACACACACACACACTCACACGTGTTCTCTCCCTCTGTCCCTCTTTCTCTCTCAATAATATAACATGAAAACCTTTCCACGTCAATACCTAGAATGCTGCATTGGCATATTTATAGTGGTAGAACACATGCTTGTGTCACTGTAACATGATTTACTCTACCAAATCTGTTTGAAAATTAAGATGGTTCCAATTTTTTTACTATTATAAACACTACCATGAATATCCTTGTTACTAAATATTTACACATATCCTTAATTAATGCTGTAAAATAAATTCCTTCCAGTAAAATTACTGAGTCACAGTGCTCACATTGTTTTAAAGGAATCTGCTATATCTTTCCAAACTGCCCTCAGTACAAACTATGCCAACTTATCCACCCACCCACCATCTTTGATCTTAACCATAATCCAAGCAGCAGGGTGGTGCTCCATGGGAACAGAAACAAGCAAATCCCACTATATGACATCTGCTGAAATCCTACAGCTTTAGAGGTTATTGAAATCTTACACAGGCAATGTCTCAGTCCTGATTTAGCAGGACTCAAGGCCCATGAAGATTCAAGAGCCTGAAAGTTTCCTAGTAGAGCTCATCCAGGACCCAAACTCAGGATGGAAAGTACCACACGACTCACTGACTCAAATGGCCAGAAAAGAACTCAGATCATTCCGAACTCACATGTTTCTAGCCCTACGCCCACTTAATCTCTTTGGAGGAAATCTGTTGGACAGCAGGCTCTGTGGGGATAAAGGACCCTGAAAAATGCAATTGTAAGTGTCCTATGTCAGTAAAACTCCAGACGATTCCACCTCACTCCCATCCTTGACCCTGCTACACTGGCCGCAGGATGACTACTTAACCTATTCCCTCAACAGAAAGATGGAAATAGTAACCGTAGCTGCATCACATCTCATGAGGATGACATGAGATATATCCAAATTCACTATGGCCATCCCTGGGCTAAGGAGGTGCTGATAAGTAAGTTCCTGTCATTTGCTGACCCTCCTCAGAGGTGGCTCCAGGCAGGCAAAGCCTGCAAAAACAACTTCTGGCCTTTATATTCTGTCCCCGCAGCCCTGGTACATAAGGCCAGCCACTGTGTACCTTTCAGAGCCTCCTTAATGCCAGCGACAAACTAGAGACATGAAAACCCCTTCTTAGGAGAGGCCTGCCCACCCCTCCTGCCTCCGGGACCGAGCCTAACAAATATAGCAGAAATTACAGGCATCTGATTTAAGGCTATGTGTGTACACTTCCCCCCCGGGCCAAGCCCCAAACCTGTGTTCTGCCTCTGCATCAAAGGGCCATCTCTACGCCAGTGTCCAGGGCCAGAATAAGCAGCAATTTGGGAGGCAGCCCCCTTTTATTTTTAGACTTAAAAAACCCCAAAAGCCAACATACCAGCGCTCGCCCAAGCGTCTCTCTCAAGCTGTTGTTTGACTTAGGTTGAGAAAATGACAGGCTGTGTTCTGCACCAAGAAGAGAAAAAAGAAAAAGAAAAAATATATACGAGGGGAAAAAGGAGTTTTATTTTTCTTCCACTGCCAACCTCCATCCTCCTCAACTCCTCCCCTAGGCCTGGGTGGACCCTGCCTGGGTAATCGTTCTCGTCTATATTTAAAAACCACAAATGTGTTTGGTGGAGACTTAATTCAATTCGGAATCGCGAGCGGCGTCTCCCGAGAACGAGGGGAACGCCGGAGCCGCGCGCCCGCCGCCGCCGGGAGCTCCCAGCCGGGGAATCCAGGTCAGGACGCGCCGCCGTCTCCTAAGCGCCGCGGGCCGGAGGCGAGGGCTCCCCGGGCTGGGCCGGGGGCCGCGGGCCACGGTGCCGTACCGGTTCGGCCCTGGAGGACTCGGGTCGCGGGGCGGAGCGGGCGCGAGTCCCGCGGCGGGCCGGGCAGGAGGCGAAAGTCCAAGCGCTGCCGGCCCGCGGCGCGGCGCCCGCTCCCAGCTGATAGGGCGGCGCTCCGTCTGGAGGCTTGGAGATTGGCTTTTTGATTTGGCTTCTAGCGGCAGCTTAATGGGCGCAGCTAGCGGCTCGCCCGGAAACCAGCCTGCGCGCGTCCCCCGAGCGCGGCGAGGCCGAGCGGCTCCCGCAGCGACGGCGTGCGAGGAGGGGAGCGGCGCGCTCCAGCCCGGGAAAGCCCGCACCGGGGTCCCGCCGAGCCGCCAGGGCGCGCCCGCCGGGCAGCTCGCCTTCCGCTCCTCCGGGATTCCCGCCGCCCGCAGCCTGGCCTCGGGGCTTCGGAGCCTCGGCGCGCTCGGGATCGGGCTGTGCCCGCTCCGGACCCGGCGCTCACTGCCCCTGCCCTGCCCCCAGCGCCAGACCCGGGCTCCAGATGCGCCGCCCCACAGCTCCCTGACGGCCGCGAGCCCTCGAGCCCCGCAGCGGCCTGAGATGCCCGGCACGCGGCTGCAGCCGGCGGGCAGCCCGCGGGGGCCATGAGCCGCTGCGGCCGGTGAGGAGCCTGGCGCGGGGCAGCCCTCGCCTCCCTCGCTCCCTCACTTGCCCGCCCGCCTCGAGAGGACGGGAGGAAGCGGTGAGTAATGGGCGAGCCTCCTGCCCTTCCCCCTCGGCGGGCGGCCGAGCTGGGAGACTAGCTGGGGACTAGGGTGCCCCAGGGTCTCCGCTTTGAATAATTATGTTAATAGTGGTATCCCAAGACCGTTCCCAGGCGCTGCCATCCTGAGGGTGTAGTGCCAGAAGTGAGCGTGTGTTAGGTGAGGGGGTTCCATAAAGTGCACGCTGGGCTGGCAGAGTGGGGCGGGGGTCTGGCCGTGGCTGAGGGCTTTGGGGTCCCGGGAGACACGCCGGGGGTGTGCGTGCAGCCGGCAGCGGGCTCGCCGGGTTGGCGGCGGTGTTCGGTCTCTTGGAGTGGCCGCTGTGTCGCGTGCCGGATGCGTGTGTGCATGTGTGTTGCCAGTGTCGGGCGTGGGGTGCGCCCGGGACTGAGTGCCCCCCGGATTTGGGGGCCAGGCCGGGAGCGCGCCCGCGTGCACGCACGCACGCACCCTGGCCTCGAGACTCCAAGCCGCGGGTCGGGAACCGCAGCCCGGCGCACTGACTGGCGGGTGCCAAGGGGGACTATGAGGAGGAGGGGTTCCCCGGTCTTGCGCTCTGCTAGGGGGAGGGGGGGTCCGAGGACGGGACCAGGTTGACAGAAGCGAAGTCTGCAGTAATTAGCACCACCACCCCGCCCTCGTCCTCCAAGCACACCCGCGCACGCACGTACACACAGACACGCGCACACACACACACACACACACACACACGCACACCAGCGCTGCTTCCTAGCAGCTGAGGGAACTGATGGAAGCTCTTGGTGTGTGTGTGTGGGGGGGCAGTTTTTTGGCTTCATTCGTTTTATTTTCAGCACGGAAGGGGAGAGGTTAAAATAGAACAAACGCCTTTAATGCAGTGCCATAAATTCTCCGCTCCCCTCCCCGCCCCCCCCTCCTTTTTAGTGATTAAAAAACAAACCCATGAAGGTTTGGTGCTTAGGGTTCCCGGGCCAGCCTGGAATTGGGTGCAATTTATCAAAACGCAAGCTGCAGCTGGGAGCCAGGTGCCAAGCTCCTGGGTGGTCCAGAAACCCCTGGGGGGTGGCGTTGTGGGTACGTGATAGGAACACATCCGGCTTTCTGCGGCCACCAAAAGGGAAGCCTCGGGCCTCTGCGACCTGGTGACACGCAGCCGCGTGTGATTAATCTTCCACAGCTGTTGTGCCCCATCCACTCGCTCTAAGCTCTTGTTTACCTCGGGTTTTCAAATATAGCTGCTGCGCCATGCTCGTGCTGAAAGAAGGGGATCAGTTCACAGTGTAGGCCGCCCCACCCCCCTCCTTTTGCTGGCCAGCTTTGCTGGATCCAACTTTGAGAGGAAGCTGCCCCTCGTGCCTTGCAGTTGTCCAAATGAAGAAGGCTGCTGGTCTGGTCTGAGCGTGCAGGGACCAGAAGCCGGCTGAGAGTTACACTCACCCCCCCCCCACGCCCCACCCCCGCGATCTACTGGAGCCAGCTGCAGTGTCTTCCACAAGCCCACTGCCTCCATTCTTTAAATAAAATACGGACCTTTAATTGAGAAGCTGCGGATGAGAACTACTGAACCAGACTGGGTTAGGATGGTTTTCTCTTTGGCTTGATGAAGATAGGGAGGCCATTCGTGACATTTCCTCTACCTGGAAGTTGTTCAGCCCTCCTCCCTGCTGCCTTCAATTTGCCCTCTAGCGCTCCTGCTCCTTCCTTCTCAGGAAGGACCCCACACACGTTTTCTCTGACTAGGCCATTTCCTACCTCTTTCCTCTTAACCCCTTACACCGAATCTGTCATTTCAAGGTAATGCAAAGATGCGTGATAACTTTTGTGATTGACTAATGCTGTGCGTAGCTCTAGATGGTAATCTCCACAAAGAGAAGAAAGATGCCTCCTGTGTATCAACACCCAGCCCCCACACATAAAGTAGGCCCTCAGTGGATGCTGGGTGAATGAGTAAGATTGAAGGGATAAGTAATTTTCACCTCCCTGCTCCTGCTCCTCAGATCTTAGCTATCACCCCCCAGCCTCCTGGGGTGGGGGTGGGGTGGGGGGATAGAGGGTGATCAAAATAAGCTTGTTAACACAAATTGCCTTCCCTCGTGCCCTTCGGTTAGGTTGGCACGCTTGCCCAGCCCTGCATGCACCTATGCAAAGTGGCTCCTTCTACAGTCTCTGGGTATAGTTACTGGTTTTATCCAATGGCAGCGACTGTGGCTGTTGGTCCTGGCCTGTATGATCCAGTCATTGCCTGCAATCTGGATCAATTTGACGAATAGGCCACCCATCTTGTCCTCTCTTCATACTTTTTAAAAAATGTGTTTGGTATTGGGTCTCACTACAGCTTGGACACATAGTGATCCTCCAGTTTTCAGCATCTCCACTGCTGAGATTACAGGCGTGTGCCACCATGCCTGGTCCCTGTGGCCAGCTCAGTGTTCCCGGGGGAGGGGCCGGCATGGCATGTGGTGCCAGATATTGAACTCCAGTCCCTGTGTTGCCTAAGTAGGCGCTTAGTCCTCTGAGCTATCTTGCATGCCTCCTGTCTTCAGACTATTCACTGAGCCATTTCTTTAAATACTCAGGAACCACCCATGCTGCCAGCCTTGTGCTAGCAGAAGGGAAGGGTCCTTTTCCTGATAAACATACATTCCAGCAGGGCTAGCAAGTAGGCAATGACCATGCAAAGTGACTTCTTCCAGGGGAAGGTAAATCACAGGTTAGCCAACACTTATAGAAGGAGCACTGCCCCAGAGGGCTTGCAGGAGGGTGCATGGGGACAGCCAAGCCCAGGACAGAGGAGGAGGAGGAGTTAGCTTTGGTGAAAGGAGAGAAAGGAAGACAGGGAAGACAAGAAAGTATGAGTGAAAGGATCCATGTTTTCCCAAATGTTGCAGGCACCATAAAGAGTGGGGAGATGAGCTTGGGAGGCCAGAGTCAAACCTCAAGGGGCTTTTGCTCTATGTGAAGAATTCCCCTGAGTTTTCAGGAGGATTGAAATGAAGAGTCAGATTTGTACGTTCCATTTCCATAGCATGCTGACGCTGGCTGGAGCTGGGGTATAGGGTGAGAAGGAGGCAACAAGGTAGGAAGCTTTGTAGAAACTCAGAGGGAACCTGGCTGTTGGGGATGTCAAACATGGAGGATTTTTTATTCATTTTAATGTACAAAATAGATGTGTACTTCTTAGGAAAATGTTCCACTCATTTTCTTTAATGACATTGGTTTACGTTTAATTGTTCATTTGCTTTTTTGAATGGGCACATTAAACCCAACATTGCCCAGGGAGGCCTTAAAGGAGGAAAGGCTTCTCTTTCAGCCCACTGAGCTGCAGAGCCAGGCACCTCCCAAAGATTAGAGATGGAAAGGGCCTGGGGCTGGAGAAGCCCCCAAGGAGTCTGAAGCATAACAAGGACGTAGATCCACATGGAAATCCCTAGAGATTGTAGAGTAAGACCTTTAGGTAGGAGAAAAAAATCACTTGTATATGTAGATGTATTAAAAATAATCCTAAAGAGTGATGAAAACAAATACCAGGATCTGGGGAATTCAGATATAATATACAGTCACGTCTACTAAGAAAACTGCTTTGTTTCATTATAGATATAATTTGGAACTAGCCAAGGAGCATTTAGTGCCTTGATACTTGGATTGACAAACAGGTCATCGCTGGCTGTGTACAGGAACACTGGGCCCTGTGGAGACTGGATCTGGGAGTAGAACTGGAAATTCATCTTACCCTTTATTCCATGTAATAATTTCCAAGTCATTGAAGAGGAGAGGACCTCAGAGTCCTAGAGAATTAAGTCAACAGTGTGAGAATGGTCCTCATCTTTGTTGTCACTAATCTCAGAGTAAAACAAAAATCCCCTCATCCTCCTCCACAGTGGTCAGGAGCTACCCTGTCCTTCCCAAATTGCCCTGGACTCTTGCTCTTCATCTGACATCTCTTGCTTTAGCACAGCATCTTGTCCTTCCACAAACTGTTCTAAGAAGAGTACCACTTATCCAGTTTCCCACCCCTCCCACCTTGCCTTCAGTAAGCTTGCAATTGTGGCATAATCATTTGCCTCTGGTTCCTTCTCACTCTTTCAGGCATTTGATCCCATGATTACCACAGTTTTTCACCTTCTGCCCATGGACTTCTCATTCTTCAACTACGACTCAATCTTGATATCTCCCTCATCGTTAGCTAATGTCCACTAGCTCCTAAGAGCTGTCCTCTTTTGCCCTCACTCTTTTACCCACACCGTCACTCAAGTAGTCTTGCCCTTTCCTCTTTGGTGCGTTGGCCCACAATTTACCTGCCTGGGAATCATACCTGTTCTCTCCGCTTCCTCCCAGTGAGACGACTTCTTGGAGGAGAAGCCGTTACTTGTTCCTCTGTGGCTGTAAGAGTGCGTCTGTGTTCTATGAGTGCTTTCCTCTTGGGGAGCTGCATGTTGTATTTTGCTGTTTTGTGCCAGGCCAGCCTCCCTTCCCAGGCTGAGCACCACTTCTTCCTTTGCTTCCTGTCATATGCCTGCACACAGTAGATGGGCAATGAAAAGCGAAAGAGTAAACAAATCACCTGCCTCCCTCCAGAGGCTGCTCAGACAAGGTCAAGAAGGGATCTATACTATTTATCATAAAAGTGGCAAGTGGCGGAGCCAACATTTAGGCCGGGAATAGCCAACATGGTGCAACAGAAGAAACACTGAAGGTTAGGTTCTTGTTTTCTCAGCTTCTGACAACTGCAAGTGCGACCCACTTCTGCTCTCCAGGCCTTGGATTCCTTATCTGTGAGAAAAATTTAAGTTGGATATGTTGACTCTTAGGCTCTCTGACCTGATAGGGAGTATTCAGTGAGCCCTGCTGCACAGCATAGAGATCACCCTCTGCAAAGAATGCTTTGAGTGCTTTAGAACTTGCTACCTGTAAGTGAGGTCCCTGAGGGCTCCATTTCCACACTGGGACTCTGGAGGCCAATTGGCTAGTCAGTGCAGCCTGAGCTGATCTGGGTGACCTGATGGTTCTCCGCTGGCAGTCCTCAGGGAGTTGTCCCTAGTGACTTCCCACTGCATGTGCCAGGGCATTCACAGGATGCCTTATAGTGACCTAGGCTCCCAGATGTTCCAGCCATGCTCCCTCAGCGCTGGTACTTCTGCTTTTCTCCACTCTGCATGGGCTGTTGAGAGTCTAGAGAGAGCACTCTGCTCAGTGTCCTTCCAGAGGCTCTGCCAAGCTGACCATGCCACCATACTCCTCCCTGGGGGGACAGGAAGAATCATCTTGTGGCTGTGACTTCAAGCCCCTCTGAAGGAACTAATGGGGGATGAGTTTCAAGGGGAATCATGTGGGATGCAGAAGGAAAGCCCAGCTGCATAGGCAGCACCTGTATCTGCTGGGAGTCTCAGAGTCTTCTTCTGCCCCCGCCCTTGTGAAAGGGGACCCAGAGCACCCCTAGAGCTGATTGTGCAGGAGAGCTCCCCAGCCATGTCTCAGAGCGATGAGTCTGACTCCTTGCCAGACTCCATTTGTTCTGCACTCAGGCAATATGATTTAATTCCATATTTCAACATTTAAAAAATTAAGATAAATTAAATTGCATTAAAATAAATCAAGCTCCTGGAGAATGATCTGAGGAAAATGTACATAAAGGAGACTGATCAGCAGCCTCCCCAGATGGCTCAGCAGCAGTGCAGGATGTCAGCCTTCTTTCCATGAATAACCTCAGAAGACAGAAACCACTGCTGGGAGGCTGAGGTAAGAGGGTTGCAAGTTTGAGCTTGGCCTGGGCAATTTAGTAAGTCTCTTCAAATAAATGAATGAATGGTTGAATGAACAAAAAATAAATGGGCTGGGGATGTAGGTTGACTTCCATCTCCAGGCCTGGGGCAAGGCAGAGACCACGTGGATGCTCTGGAACAGCAAGATTTGGTAGCTACATCCACTCATTTGACCCTAGCCTTAAGGTCCTCTCAATTGTAAGGGTCGTTTTTTCTTGGTCGCCCCCATCTGACACCTCCTTTAGCTCTAATGGAAGGACTCTCCTGGCCGCCAGAGGATCAAGGCTTGGTTTCGGCCTTACTATTTACTGACAGAAATTCTTGGCGATCAACTGAACCCCAGTTTCTTCAGCCATATTACCATCCACCCAAGGAGGATTCAGTGAAACCATGTGAATGAGAAAGCATTTTCAAACTCGCAGCACAAAGCACCACTTAGTCTTTGTCAGATACACTGTGGAGTGTAAATGTTGGTCATCACTGTGGTTTAGTCCACAGGAAAAGAAAGATGCCTGTGAGGAGGGCAAGGTGGAGCAAAGGAACTGTGTTAAGAAGCAGACCGATAACTTCTGCTCTTCTGCCATGTGATCCCATTTGTTCTTCTGAAGGCACAAAACTACCAGTTCTCTAAGGTCTTTGGCTATAACCACTTATTATTTCTCTACCCCAGGACGTGCTAGGACATTAGAACTCTTTTCTCATAGATGCATTTTTCCAAGTCACTTCCTCCAACAGTTACCATTCATTCATGCATGCATGCGTTCATTCATTCAGCAGACACTGAGAGCTCACCGTACCGAACTCTGCTCAAGGTACTGAAAATGCTGTAGTGAGCAGAAAAGGCAGGTTTCCTTCCCTTGTGGAGTTTGTATTCCTTGATAAACAGGCAGACAAATAAAAGCAGTGATGATTTTAGCAATGAGAGTCCTGGTTGAATGAGTCACCTTTAAGAGATGCGGAGTCCAGGGAGATAGCTCAGCAGTCTAAGTGCCTGCTTGGCAAGCGCAGGGACCCGGGTTCAGTCCTTGGCACACTGAGCTGGCCACTGAGCCTGGGCATGGTGGGGCATGCCTATAATCCCAGTGCTGGGGAAGCTGAAAACAGAAGGATCACTACCAGTCTGAGCTGCATAGCAAGACCCTTTACCAAATTCTTTAAAAATAATAATAATAAAAGTAAAGGATGGAGGAAGCCTCTCAGAGAGGAAGGAAGTGTCTGTGACCTGAAGGAGTTTAAGAAGTGACCTCTCTTGATCTGGCAGGTAAGTATATTCCAAGCAGGCAGACCAGCGTCTGTGTAGGCCGTATGGCAGGCTCACGCTGGGCCTCTTGTGGAAACTTGAGAGACCTTTGTGTTAACCATAGCAGATCATGAGCATGATCAGACAAAGTGGTAGATAAAATCAGCACGTTAGAAGCGAGACCAGTCAGGAAGGGTGGGAGTTGCTTCAGGAAGGAGCAGGTGCAAAGGCCGGCATGATCTAGCTGGCATTTATTGACTTAGCAGCATCGGGCTCAAGGCCTTCACCTTGAGCTACATCCCCAGACCTTTTTCATTTTTTATTTTCAGACATAGTCCTAAGTTACCGAGGCTGGGCTGGAAGTTATGGTCCAGGCTCCTAGACTGCTGGGATTACAGGCTTTCACCACCATGCCTGGCTTGATTTATATTTTTAAAAGGACACCACTAGTGCTTTGTGGGGAGTATGGCATGCATGAGCAAGACTGGCAGCTTTTGTAGGAGTCCCAGTAAGAGACACAATATCATGTTTGCAGTAGCTAGAACAGAGTGTGACACATACATGGCATTCAGTAAATTTGAGCACACATCCAGGCAGAAGTGATCTTCAAAGAACCTACAACTTGGGTGGGTGTACTGATAAATACGTGCTCAACAAATACTTTTTTGGGGCTGGCGAGATGGCTCAGTGGTCTAAAGCACCTACTTAGAACAAGCTTAGCAAAG
>NDGN011549482.1:0-14036 GCA_002564285.1 Tympanoctomys barrerae | reverse complement strand
AAAAAAAAAAAAAAAATTAAAAAGAAAAAGATCTCTGCTAGTTTGAGGCCAGCCAAGACTACCTAGTGAATTTGAGGCCAGCCTGAACGACAGGTTGAGAGTCTGTCTCAAAAAAAACAAAACAATAAATGATAAACAAATAAAAATTTTGAAAGGCCCAAGCGAAGCCTGCTAGCCCCCAAGCCTCTAATTCCAGAGTGCAGGAGGCTGAGGCAAGAGGATTTCCATTAGTTCAAGGCCAGGCTGGACTGTACACAAACTAGTCCAAGACCAGCCTGCAATAGCAAGTCCCTGTTTGAAAAGTAAATAAATGAACAAATAAATAAAACCAGAAAGAAAGATAGCTTTTCTAAAGTGTTTGATTTTGGTTTACTTTGTTTTATGATTTTGGAACAGGGTCTCACTAATCAGCTCAGACTCGGAGTGATCCTCCTGTTTCCAGCCTCCCCAGTGCTAGGATTATAAGGCATCTGCCATCGCACTCAGTTTCAGTGGCCGGTTCAGCTTACCAGGGGGTGGGGCCTGCACAGCAACTCCATGCCCACCCCTCCACTCCACCCCCTCACGCCGTCTCTGCACTTGCCTAAGCAGGTGCTTATTCCACTGCGCTATCTCACCAGCCCCTTTCTCCAGTTCTCAAAACAGATAATTCTGCCTATCTAGATCAAACTCTCCTCAAATCAACTTGTTCTTCATCCCTGTCAATTAAACACACATTCAGCTTTTTTAGTATCAAAATGTCCTATATTTACCAAACATTAATTCACTTTATTACTTCTTTGACTCCATTGTTAATCTCCAACTGAAGCTAACATGTGCCTATAAAGATCCTACTAGTAACTTGGTGAGCCAGAGCCCTGTTTAGGTTTCTACTGTTAATGGCAATCAGCTGTTAATTTGAAATGAGTTCTCTATAATTTATATCTGTCATTAAATTCCTTAAAGAACTGCTCACATTTCATCAAGAATGTACAAATTGCAAAGACCTTGCTTTTTCTTATGTCACACAAGACCACCCTGGAGCTCTCTGCCTAGGGCTCCCCAAAACATATGGCACTTTTTTCTTTAATTTTTTTAAGACAGGCTCTTGCTACAAAGTTAAGGCTGGCTTTGAACTCACTATGTAGCCCAGGCTGGCCCCAAACTCACAGTGATCCTCCTGCCTCAGCTTTCCAAGTTATAGGATTACAAGCATATTCCACCACCCTCTCTAAGATACAGTATCTTTTAAGCTAATAAACAGTAATTTTCCACTGTTAAAGCTTGCTAACAATGAATACATCTATGATAGAAAAAAAAATCCCAAATAGTGACATTTGCCCGCGGGTCTGTCTTTTTAATCATTCCAGGACATATTTAACCCATTTTTATAATGTGTGATCCTTCAAATCACTGAATTCAAGGAACACTTGCAGTAAGAGAAAATTAATGGCAAAAAACACTGGCAGCTATTCTGACATTAACACCAGATGCTTTTTCATTCACTTAGAGCTCTCATCACTGATAAATCCCAAAATAATTTCATGATGTTGTGTCCCTCCTAAGTTCATATGTTGAAGTCCTAGTCCCCCAGTAGGAAAGCTGAAGTTCCCTGCTTCCAGAATTGTAAGGACTAAATACCTCTTGTTTAGTCCAGCGACTCCATGGTACATCACTGTAGCAGCCCAAGATGATTAAGGTAATACATAAGTATATTGTATAATATAATAGCTATGTTACTTATCATATTAAGCTTACTATATAAAATGCATAAAGTAATATCAACTCACACTTTTCCAGGCACTTTGTTAACAGATATATATTCATTATCTCCTGTAAGTTACAAAAGGTATAATGCCTTTATTTTAATTTTATAGTGGGAAAAATTCAGGTTTGATAGAGATAGTTAACTTTCAAAAGGTCCCACAAATGACAAGAACCCAAAGAATCTGTCTCTACATTTAAGACACAAAGTGAGCTTTCTGGGAAATTGCTCTGGTTCATGTTCAGTGAGTCTAACTAGGATTGTAATTTCTGGAAAACAGCCCCTGCTATGAGGTCCCACTAGTGACTTTTTTTTCTTGCTTTTATGATGTCTTGGCTTTGGATGTTACTGTCTCCTCCAAGCACTTTATCCTAGAAATAATTGGCTCAAGCACAAAGAGAATTATCCTCAATTTAATGAATTCCAGCAATTCATTCCTTCGCTCCCCATTCTTTGCTAATTTATTAATAACAATTACAATGAATAGAATGGTGTACAAATTCTTACATTTTCTCTTTACCTTAAAATATCTTCCCTAATAATCTTAAAAGGTGATACATTAAGATTTACAATTTATTACCAGTAACACAGTTAGGGCCAATTGACCATAAAATCTAACTATTTTTAAGTAATTCAAAATGTCCATTGTAGTGAATGGAATATTTGCTTGACTATGTCTTTAGAATGTTAATATTTTCAAATATCTCATTATACGGTTACGCTTCATCAAACCAATACCTATGCATTAGTTCAATATATGTTTTTCCCTCTATAGGATATTCTTAAGCATGAAACTGGAAACCTATGGAAACACAATCAATCATAGATTGTGTTACTTTACATTAGTTGTCTGGATACAGGTAAGTATCTCATGGAGTCAACAATAAATATTTTCACCAACCTTCTAATGAAACTTATTTTAAATAGCACATTATAAATGCACTGACTGTCATTGTCAAAACAAGTTAATGCAGAGATAATACTGTGGTGTGTTGAGATGGCCCTAAGAAGTTGACCCTTGCCCATAATTTTCTACATACTACACATTGGTTTTATTATGAGTCTTCCTATTACTGCCATATTGAACACCCTCTTGTCTACAGTGACAGTTTTCCAGCTTATTTGAGCCTGTCCTGGTTTTTCACTGAAAACTCTATTCCAGGAAGTATCCTACCCCTTTGTTCTGGCACCTTCCCCAGAGCTAACTTTTTACCATAACATCTGCCCTTCAGATGCATTGAAAGCACTACTGGTAGAAAGAGAACATACTTTTGTCCAAAAATACATAATCTCCAATACCTACAGCTCTTAGGAAGTGGCTTCTACAAAGACTCTGTATACTGAATTCCTCTTCCCATCATACTAGCACAGGATGACATCAATGACAAGGGACCACACTTGCTCAGATGTATATTTGTTGTACACAAGGAAGTCTAAGGAGTGAAGATTTTAGCCTTTCACCAAGAAAGCAAGAGAAGGAAGATATTTAATTGAGGTGAGAAAGGACAATAAATTTAGTTTGGAATGAAGTGACTTTTTGAGTCACTTTATGTGTGAGTGACTTTATGACTTTGAGGTGTTCTTGGAAGAGTCAAACAGATATAATCAGCCAGAGTTCCAAATATGAGGTTCTGGGGCTGAGATGACAGATTGGAGGACCTGTCTAAGGTCTGTGGATTTCAAGTTTCAAGATGAAATTCATGGAAGTAGAATGATGAGAAAGAAGACCACGGGGGAATGAGGGAGAAAGCAGAGACAGAAGGTGAACATCTTTCCTAATCCCTAGAATACTTTCTTAAGCTGCCTGAGCCTAGACTGCACCAAGAAGATTTCCTGTGTATCCACCTTGCAGACTTTTACTGTTTATTTTTCTACAAGGAACTCTTTCAACCACTCTTTGGTTTCCAACTTTCCTCACCTTTCCAAGGCATCTTCTCTGTAAGCAAGATAAAGTGTTTATCCTAGAAGCCCTAAAACCATTAAAATTCATACTTCAGCGGTTCATCCTCTCTTCTTTTCTGTGTCTTTCTTTCAAGGAATAGTCAAAAAGCACCAATCATAGCCACTTCTTTAAGCACTAGAGGCAGTGAACCAGAAAGCACCGTATTGCTACAACGTATACCCAAAAGTTATATTTAAAAGAAATGAATCAACATGGCATTTTCTGTAATTATTTTTAAATTTTGCTTTCTGAAGAAAATAGTGCCCAAGTTGTTGCAGTCTTTTGAACTTACTCTTCTAAAGGGAAGCTGAAGAGCCTCCTATGCTCCCTGTAGGTGAACACATGCTTTCTATGGTATTAAGCACTGAGTCACTGGATAAACATGAAACATATTGTTGAAGGAAGATACAGTGGAGCTTATGGTAAACTGAAGTCTAAAATTACACTGATATGGGCTGGGAACATAGCTCAGCGGTCTAAGTGCCTGCCTGGGAAGCACAAGAACACAGGTTTGATCTCCAGTACCACATGCCATTGCAGCCCCTGAAATCAGGGGTGGTGGCATACGCCTGTAATCCCAATGCTAGGGAGGCTGAGACAGGAAGATAACTATGAGTCTGAACTGTGTAGTGAAACCCTATGCCAGATAAATAGATGAATAGATAGCTTTTAAAAATTAAAGTTATACCAATACAACCCCTAGCCCACATCTCTTTGGTCATCCAGAGAACAAACCTATATATCCAGATTTCCAATTCAGTAGTTTGAAACATATGGTCTAGTGAGAATAACTGCTCTCATAGGCTTTGTGTAAGGTCACTGGGTTACTGTCCATAATGCCTCTACAGGTTAAAGGGAAGTTCACTGAGATAATACAAAAGCATGTGGTTGTCTTTTTTTGGTTGTCTCTTTTTAGGAACCCAGACTATTTAAATTTTATTAAAATGCCCTCCCCCTTTCTAAAAAGGCAACAAAAGTTATTCTTAATTAAATATTTAATGTTTACTATCATTAGAATATTAATTTCTAAGTCAAATTTATGCTGCACTAGATTAGTACTTTTTATGTTATATGGACTTTATAGTTCATTGAGATTTCTCATATAATCAATGTGTACATGATACTCAAGCCTATTTATGACAGAGCATGATTTTATTCTTGAAAATTATTGCAGAGGTTTATAGCCGTTGCATCTTTGCTTTTATGACATATTTTTTGTCACCTCTATGGTTTATTTAATGGTAAGTTCTTGGTCAGGTTTGTAATGCCCAATTATGACACTGTTCTTTTTAGAAAATGTAACTGCTTTATGAGAGAGTTTCCAGGAAAGAATTGTGGTTAAAGGAAAAAGAGTAATTGTGCTTGGAAAGAAACGTGTGTGTGTATGTGTGTGTGTGTGTGTGTGTGTGTAAATCTCCAGATATAAAACTCCTTCCCTATCCAAGACCTATCATCATCACAGACACCCTTTCCCATCACTCAGACTTTGATGGATCCCTGGATTCTTTCGGGACTTTTTTATTCTTCACACAGGTCTAGTAATGGAGAAGAAAAGCCTATCTGGGATTGGACAGGTGTCTATCACACACCCCAAGGATAAAAATCTATACAAGCCTTCTAACTATCATTTCTCCCCTACAGGTAGCAGGAAATCTCAGTGACTTCAAGCAGCGCCTGGCTCTGAGCATTTGTAGTGAGTGAAAACTAGGTCTAGAGATTGACTCTGAGATGGACTCAGGGAAGACCAATGACACAGAACTCACCAGAAAAATCCCCAACTCTAAAGACAAGTCAGGATCTTCAGTGTGACTCTGGATGTCCCTTGATTTTCCTGATTCCTATAATATCACTTTATTTATAAAGGTTTCTTACCTTCTGCACATAGGTCCAATTCCTCCAAAATGATTACCTAAAATATTCTATTTATTAATATCTCCAAGATCACAACACCAGCAGTTTTCAAAAGGAAAGGTACAGTTCTCACTCAAGATAGAAGGTGGGAAGAATTTCTGATTAGCCTTAAACACCAAAGCATGTGCCACATTACAAGATTGGGCCATGAAGCTATACAAATCCATTCATACCCATCCTTCTACATCCCAACTTAGCCAATTCTAGTTTAGCAGCATTTTTTGACACTCAAGTCACAGCACATGGGATGACTGGCTGTGGTAGCATCAATTTTTGTGCCAACCTTTTGTGCCAGGAAGTAAAGGACAAGAAAGATCCTGTCAGACTGGGATATCAGGTACCATGACTCTATCAGCGTAATCGTCAGGCTGGCCAACAACACAGTTAGAGAATGCGGCCACTTACATTATTCAATGAGAATGGCAAGTGTCCAGTCAGGGTATTAGGGTTCAGCGGCAGCCAACAGAAAGCACTCTAGCTAGTTCCAACAAAGTGATTTATTACTAGGCATTAGGTGGCTTCAAATCATCTAGAACTTCCAGGAATAATTCCCTGTGCCCCACCATGATAGGGAAAGGCCACCTATGTGCAGGACTTGGTGAGGGTGGGACAAAGCACCTCTGGACTGATCTAAACCCACCTCTGACTCCATTCCACCCAGCACTGAACCCCAGAACAGTACATGAGCAGGACCAACACAGTACACAAAAAACAAACTATGAGGTAAGTTTTCCAAGCAGATTTTTATTTTCTAGTATCTGCAGCACAGGAGGTTAGGAAAACGTTAAGACCACAGATAAAAAAAAGACCACAGATAAAGAGGTTGACCCTGGGAATTTAAATCAGAAAGGGAGCAAGACACAGTCAGCAATACAGAGAGGAGGCAAGGAAGAAGGGAACCTGATTTTTTTTAATCCAAAGAGGTGGACTGAGCCAAGGGGACAAAAGTCAAAGAGAAGAACTTGCAGCAAAAGCCAGGAGCGAGCCTGGAGGCCATGCAGAAATTACCCCAGACAAAGGTAGGACCACAGCCCAATGCAGTCTAACACCAACCAAGAGTTTCCTGGTAAGAGAATCCATCAATCCTCTAATGATCCAAGGCATCTGTTGGGAACATTGGATATAAAAGGATGATTTGACCTAAGGACCAAGGCATAAATTAAAATTAAGTATAGCATTTTGTTTAACCTTTTATAGCCCTCCTTATGGGGTAACCTGCTATGGCATTCAGGGTACAGCCAAGGCTTAGTGCCTAACAAACATGTCACCCAAGGGGAGATTAGAACAACGTTATTGCTCGTCCCATGAAGCAATCAGCTCTGCTCTCTACAAGGCTGGCCACAGCTGTCACTGTCTAGGGCTCCCTCAGCCATGTTTCACCAACTGGCCATTGAAAGGAGGCTGTCAGCCCCAAGACTTCAGAAACTAGAAAGACCTTCCTCTTAGAAAGCATATAGACCTGGCACTTATGGGTCACTGTCAAAAAGCCCTTCTCAATCTGAGTTTAGGTGACTAGAACACTGGTATAACTGTACCCCACTGCACTCTGAGGCCAGCCCCACTCTCCCACTCAGGGTTCTGCCCAAATGATGAGTAGAAAGCAATGCTGTTATGATTCAAAGCATCTACATATTTTATTTGCTCTCAACAAAAACCTGGGGAGATAAGAAGGAAAAACATAAAGATTTCCATTTAAAGATGAGGAAACCGAAATTCAAGGAAAGTAAGGACTTTTCCAAGGCTGCATAATGTTACTCCCAGACAAGACATGAAGCCCACAAATTGCAGGCCCAGGGGATCCTCATAACTCCAAGGTGAAGCTTCTGCTATTTGGAGCCAGATCCTAGGGACAAATGGAAAATATTCAAAACCCACCGCTGAACTCGGGGTAGGTCCTCAGAAGTCAGAGTACTGAGCTGCCTCAGGAAAAACTGAAATGATTGCTTCCACAGAAGGATTCTTAAGGAGGCACACCAACATTTTCTGTAACGCATTGGGGAAAATAATTTTACATAATTCTGAAAAAAAATCAGAACTAAATTAGAAAGAATGGGAAAAATGGAAGGAGGCATCTACTGCCAATTTTCCAAGTCTTTTCATTGTTCATACCATAATAAAATCTAACTAACTTTGAGATCTCCTGCAGCTCTGTACAAAGTACAAGACACATATCTTTCTATTCAATGTTAATTTTTCTTTCTGTACTTTCTGAAGGTAATTGAAGATACCTTCATTGAAGGCACACATAATAAGAGTGAGCACAATAAGAAACCTATTGCCCTCAATCCCACCATGGTCAATTAACATTTGTATTTCCAGAGCTAGAAGCCCACCCAAGTAAAAGAAATATTTAAAAAGTGGGACTAGAGTAGAAATACACAATTTCAGCCTTTAACTAGCACACAACTGTCAAGAAAGAAATGTTTTGCTTTCCCACTCAAAATCTGCTTAATAACTGACTGGCAGCACTGACTGGGTACACATTTTATGCCAGGCCCTGCTGCTAAGCCCTTGACACACATTTTGACTTAACAACCCCCCTGGGAAATAAATACTATTCCCATTCTACAGAAGAGGAAATGAGGACCAGTGAGATTGAGTTGCTGCTTGCAAAATTTAATGTGCATACAAAAGATTTGGGGATATTGTTAAAATACAAATGTAGTAGGTCTAATGGGACCAAGATCCCGGACATCAAACTCCCTGGTGATGCTGGTCCAAGCACCACCCTATTAAGAACTCGCCTGAAGTCAAATAACTGGGACAGTGGAGGCCAAGTTCACAGTCCTTAGATTGACTTCACCAAGTCAGTGGTTCTCAAAGAGAGTTCCCTGACCAAAGGCAACAGCAGCAGCAGCCCCTGGAAACCTGGTAGACATGCAAATTTAAGGACCTTGCCCCAGATACAAAGCAATCTGTGTTCTAATAAGCCTTCCAGAAGGTTCTGAAGTTCAATCAAGTTGGAAACTACTGCACTACACCATGCCTTGGTTTTTACAGCATTGTTTGTTTGTTGAGTTTTCCTCCCATTTTACATAGGAGTCTGTCTTTGGAGTTTTGATATATTACAACACCTCTGAGCTAATTACTAGCATGCAAAATGTAGTTTCTTCAGATAAGGCTGAAAACATATTACCCCATGACTAAAAATGCATCGCTTTCATCTTCTCTCAGAGAAGAATGACACAACAGTTTATACAGCCGATAAGATGGAATGCAAAGGAAGAACTTAACTGGCTTTCCAAATCAAATTGTTTATATGCTCTGGGGTGATAAAGTATAACTGAGCTGCTGCTGCAGGCTTGTGCTTTATACCTAGGAAATGATCATTCTCTTAGGCCCCAGCACAGAGCAGATTTCAATGAAGGAATGGAAATGTTTCCCCAGAAAATTCCCCAGCGCAGCAACAACAGTGAAGCACTCATTTCCGTTTCACATTCAGAACCAGAGAACCCCAGCCCTTCCCCTGAGCAGACCTCTGTGGCTGCCAGAACAAAGTTGTGTGTGTGTGTGTGTGTGTGTGTGTGTGTGCATGCGCTCGCATGCGTGCTTGTGTATAACCTTAAATGGAGACTAAACGAAGTCAAAATCTGGAAGAAGAAACAAGCACGGTAATATTTTTCTACTTATTGAGCCAAAAATAATAGTGTCCTGTTCTGTTTGCTTTCCAGTCTCTTCAGTCTCCTCCATCCCTCACTTCATCCGACCCAATGCTTTCATCCTCACCAAAGCTCCTACCTCATACCCACTCTGGCCAGACTCCAGTCAAGATATTTCATAAGTTGAAAGTGTGATAGGCTCTTGATGACAGCACATATTTTCCTGCATCTGCACTAAATTCAAACCATTCTTTGCAGTCCTATTAGACATGAGCAAAGTCACTTGTAGCCAGTAGGTGTCCTTTGATTGTATTTTTAGAATAGCCTATGAATAAAATAGAGTTAGATTAACCCAAAAAAGCCAATAACTACACATGACAGTTTGAATACATCAGGAGAATTCCAACATTTTATCTGGAGATTAGTCTCTCTGAATATCATTGAAAGCTATGTGTTGTATTCTGAATCATGATTTCCGATAATCCAAAAGAGCTGATCTGGGTGTTGAAAGGTTTTAGAAAGCAACACAAAATCACAGTAACATTCAGAGTGAATGAGCAACCTTGTATGCATAAGTACACACACTCACACACACACACACACACACACACACACACAAGCATACAAGTGCAGGCACCTCATGCAAGACCAGGAAAAGTGGCTTCCATGGAAGCAAAACCAACTTCACAGTCTCATTCCAGCAAGGCTTTCTCCCCAAACTCCAGCCAGTTCTCAAAAGCCCAAACTTCCTCCACTGTTACCTTTAGATATTTAATTCATTTGCACCCATGTCCCCAAAACTCTTATGCCTGAACTTCTATCTGAGCACAGCCCCAGAGACTCAAATACATATTCACACTCTCAGAAGCTGGCGATCTTACCATATTTAACAAGAAGCAACTCTGACAGTAATTGGAGTTTCATATCAAGGTAAATAAATGGTAAGATCATAAGAACATACTCCAGTGGCCCTGTGCATCCTGAAGATGCTAACATCAGAGAGCAAATTTAACATAAGGCCTCAGTGGACATGAATTTTCTATAAACAAACAACGTGAAGAAAGCTTCACTTTTGTCATGTGTTATTCCCACTGAAGAAAAGATGAATATTCCCTTTCAAATGTTTGTTACCAGAAGCTGCCGCTTCATTTATTTAATAGGAGGTATTTCACTTCCTTGCCACGTGGACCGTTACCATCATATCCCAGCCAGCAGTGGGTAAGAGGTCTTGCCTAGGGGTGGCTCTTTATGCAAATCACCCAAATTATTAAATATGAGTCCATTTAAAGGGGGTTGATCTCTTGTTATCCATGCTGAATGAAGGACCTGTGTTCTAGGGCTAGGAAGTTCTCTCTAGGGTAGGGTTTCTCTACCTCAGTACCACTGATATTTAAAGCTGGTTGATATTTTTATTACTGTGATGGAGACTTTGGAAGGAAGTGTAATAGGGCCACAAAGGCATCTGTGTCACAAGCCCTGGAAAACCTTTAAATATATTACATTATGTGGCAATTCATTACACTACATTATAGTAAATTCAGTCTTATAAATGGAATTGTTTGCTAATTAGTCGACCTTAGAAGAGGTAGATTAACCTGGATTGTCTTGGTGGGCTCCATGTAATCACAGGGATTCTTGATGTGAAAGAAAATTTGGTCAGAACGGTGTGATGACGGAAGAGATGGGAGACATTCAAAATGTAAAGGAAGTTTGATTCGCACTGCTGGTTTTGAATATAGAAAAGAGGTAACCAGTTAAGGAATGAAGCCAGTCTCTAGAAGCTGGATGGGACCAGGGATTGGGTACTCCTCTGAGTTCCCAATGAAAAGCAGCCTAATGACACCTTGGTCTGAGCCCTGTGAACCCAGGTAAATTCCTAACAAATAGGCATATAAGATAATAAATCTGTTTCCAAGTTGCTGTATTAGTAAGTGTTCCCTAGAGGAACGAAATCAACTTAATAGACACGTACAATTATATAAGGGATTTCTTAGGCTTACAAGACCAGAAGGGGAGAAGCCCTAGTGGCTGTCAGTAGAATCAAAGGTGGGTGAATCCAACCTGGCTGTCTGCACATAGGGAGACCCCGAGCATGCAACAATACAAAATGAAGACCTGACAACTCACTGCAGAGTCACCGGTGTGAGGCTGTATCATAATGCTATAGCTAGCATCAAAACAGCAAGCCTTGTAGTTGACACCACACATTTGGGGTGGATCTTTTGTCTTCAGTTTTTGGGCATAGGTGTCAAACATCCACAGATACACCCAGGGCTTTACTAATCTGGTAGGTAGTTCTTATACCAGTTGAGTTGACATAGCACAGTTAAGGATCACAGCTACTGGATTTGTGATAATTTATTATAGCAGTAATGGTTATGGCAATCCTTAGATTAAAAATCTAATATGAGATTTGCTGGGCATTAGATGGTATTTAACAGCATCTATGACCTGCACCTGTTAGATGCCAGTAGCACTCTCCCCAGTATTGATAACCAAAAATGTCTCCAGGCAATGTCCAATGTTCCCTAGAAGACAAAATCACCCCTGGTGAACCACTGCACTTGGACCACTAGACCCACTTCTTCTCGCAATCAGATTTTTTTTTTCTCACTATCAGGACATGCATAGCGAACCTTCAACTTTTAGGTCAACTCATTTCAATATTCCAATATAGTCCTCCAAAAAAAGTATTACTATTTTGAAAAAAAAAATTAAATTCCAAAACATTCCATGATTCATTGTGCTAAAAGAAGTAAGCCTTACTCTACAGGAGGTAAGAGAGTAGGTGTGAAAGATGCAGGTCAGGGTCAGAACCAAGTAGGGATCAGTCCTTTATCAATAATGGAAAAGTAACAGCAGTCATAAAGCTACTAAGAGATTCAAATCTATTACTTCATTTAATCTCCAAAACTATTAGGAGTTTTGTGAACTATAGCTTTGAGTGAGGCAGACATTCTCACCATCATCTAAGAGTTATTATAGCTAAAATTTCAGAAGTTGCGCTGAGGTGAACTTCAGTCAGGGACAGAGTGTAGAGGCAAATCTACGTGTTTTCTGAGCATGCAAAGGGTGAATGGAGAGTGAGGAAGACCCCAATAAACACCAGAAAGCAGTTCTTCCTCTCCTGCTATTCTTACAACCTCTCTACTTGGCTAGATATTCATGGCCACTTCTCTTGAAAATATACACAGACACTGAAGAAATTTTGAAAGAAAATTCACTATGAAAACTGACGATGATGCCTACTCAAAGTCAGACCTGTTCCCTTCCTCACCTTAAACGCTGTTTCTGTTATATCTGGATCCACTGGAGCTTTGAAAACACGGTGTGATTGCAGTGTTCAAGTAAAGTGTCCAACAGAAATCTCCATCTGTTCTGGGACACTGACCAGTTTTTAACACCATCATTTCAATGTGTGTTTCATTACTCGGTGTGATTTTTTTAAGCTCTGAATGGTTCATGTCAGATAGAGCGGGGGACTTGTCTTCAGTCTCACTGTCAGAGCTCACAAAGGGCCCATCAGCCTTCACCAACCCTTGATGCCCTCTCATGTGGCCAGGGGATCACGTGTTGGGACCAGTTCTGTCTTTTGTTCTCTTGGATCATGGTTCAACTCTCTGGAGCCACCTAACGAATGCCTTATCCACTGGATAAAATGCAAATACTAGGTGTGCCTAACATTGCCTTGTAGGAATGACAGTTTTGATATTCTGGCTTCTTTTATTCATGGGGGCTCAGAAAAGGGCTGCATGGGTGAACTGGAAGAGGTAAAAGAGACAGAGCAACTGCGAGGACAGCTAGCAAAGCTTCCTTCAGTAGGCTATAGCTATGTCACACCCACAGTATCCATAAAGGGCTGTTCTGCTAACGAGGATTATTTTCTTCCACAGCTCTGCAATATCTGGCTCACTCTCATCTTAAACATAAGAAACCAATGCTAGACCTTGGCCTTTGCAGAGTCCAATGTCAGGAATATTTCTTGCTGCTTTACCTGAATTTCCTTTTCCTCTGCTTTTTAATGTTTTTATGTTGCTCCAAGAGGTAATGAGCCTCGGGGCAAGAAGACAGAATGCAACATCGCATCAGAAAACACCATTTGGATTATATTTTATTGATGCTCTGCTAACAGCACCCCGCCCCAAAAAAACTTAACACTAGTTACTTAAATTAGTTGCACAATGAAGCTGTTTATTACCTTACACTGAGCTAAACAAACAATGCTAAACCATTTCTGCCAACCAGCCAGTAATTTGGGAGAATAAAATGCAGTTTCACATTGCACAAATATACCTAGACTGCTGTTGGGATGGCAGGACCCACCAACCTCCTTCTGGTGGTGGGAAATCCTTCCTGTCACCAGTTTTTTTCAACAAGATCAGGAGTAAGTGTTCCACAGTAAGTTCTGCCTTAGGCATCTAAATGGCAGTAAGGATATACAGGGCAAGTGGGGCACTAAACCTCACTAAGAAGCAGAACATCATCAAATCCAGTATTCACTTTCCAGTCTTTTCAGCTCACAGGCCCTGGGTGATTCTGCTGTTGTTGCTGTATTCCCTGAGACTGTAGGAAAGAGAAAGAGCCCAAGGCAACTCTTCTGTCCCCATTTTAAAAACAGAAGCTGAAATCTATGCTCAGGATGGACTATTCATTATTTGCATTTCTGGCACAAGAAAAATATTTAAAAGTTAAACAGTTATTTAGGAACGCTTCATTCAATAAACATGCATTTACAGTAGTACTTCCCATGCAAGGACAAAGAGCCACGGCAAAAAAAGAATTTTTTTTTATTGAGAAACAAATATCAAAGAGACAGTTTCACAATTGATTAATAGGACAG
>NDGN011549481.1:0-17914 GCA_002564285.1 Tympanoctomys barrerae | reverse complement strand
GGTTCAATCCCCCAGCACCACATGACAGCCAGCCCCGCCCCCTGGTGGGCTAAGCTGGCCACATATACACATACATACACAAACACACACACACACACACAAATAAATAAAATTTTTTTAAAAAATTAAAAATTTAAGTTCATCTATTTGATCTAATAGTTTTTTGGCAGATAGTTTGGCGTTTTAACATATAACATAATTTTATTTGCAAATAATTATGATTTAGTTTCCTCTTTTCCAGTATTTCTTGTTGGGCCTAACTATTCTAGCTTGGGCCTCTAGCACTATATTGAGTAGAAGTGTGCATACTCCTGGTTATTCCAAATCTTAGCACTCATTTTTCCCTATTCAGCATAAGCTTAAGAGTTGCCCTAGAATATCTGGGCCTCGCTATGCTGAGCTATGCTCTTTCTATACCTATAAGTCAGAATAGTTATTAAATTTTATCAAATATCTTCTTTTATTAAGTGAGCTGATAGACATAGTTTCTGTCCATTAATTTTGGATGTGGTTTACCACACTCATTGATTTGCACCTGAAGAACCATTCTAGCATCCCTGGGGTGAGTACCACTTGGGCCTGCTGCTTCATATTTTGATTGTATTGATAATTTTTTTCCATATGTTCATCAAAAATGTTGACTTACAGAGTCCGGGCATGGTGGTACATGCCTATAGTTCCGGTACTGGGGCAGCTGAAAACAGGAAGATCACTGTGAATCTAAGCTGCATAGTGAGACCCTGTACCAAACACACACACACACACACACACACAAACACACAGAAGTTGACTTATAGTTGTATATGGGTGTGTGTCCTTACCTCGTTTGATTTCAGAGTAGGTTTCCTGTCCTAAATGTTTTCGATAGACTTTCTTCCCCTTCAGCTCTTCAGAATACTTCAAGAGTTTGCCCTGCCTCGCTAAATGCTCGTGGAAACCAGCAGTGAAATCATCTGAAGCTGGGCTTTTCGTCATTGGAATATTTTAAAGTTCTTTCTTTTTATTTAAGTTTAATTTCTGAGGTAAAATACTGCTTTTTTTCTTTAAACGTCCATAACAAATATGTATATTGTACATTTCTTTCTATAACATTACACCATCTACATAACACATGAAACATTTTGAACACTTTGAGAAAGAACGTCTGAAAGGGACTGCACAATGGCGTTGTGGTTGCTTAACGTCCTATGTACACACACTATCCTGCTGAGATGGACAACCTACAGAATCATCTTTTACATGTGAATGGCTCACAGATCCCTGTATTACCCTTTTATACCTCGGAGAATATATGCATATTTAAGTAGAAATTAACTCCTACCTCTTCCCTAAGTGCAGCGGTAGTCCACAGACTCGATTTCCCATGGAGCCGCAGCCTCCGCCCATTGGGTTGGGTGTGCCCGGATGCCTTTGCCAGCCTCCTGCCCCACTCTGCGCAGGCTGGGGAGGGGCGCGAGAGCCTCAGGCGGTCAGCCCAGGAGGAGGAGGAGCGCGCTCAGGAAGAGGGTGCCTGGTGTGCCCGACCACAAAGGGGGAAGGGCACCGTCCTTGTCTTACAGGCCTTCTGCACCCTTTAGCACCCAGAGCAAGGAACCCCGCAGGGGACTGGAGATGAAGGACAAGCAGGCCAAAGGGCTGGCGCTTAGGAGGCGGGGCTGGAGGGGGACGCTCTGGGGCCCCAAGCTTACCGGAAATGGCCCTGGGACGCTGACCCCAGAGGCTGGGCCAGAACACGTGCCCCTGGAGTGGATCTGGGGCCTGGGGCCAGCAGCAGCTGCAGCAGCCCCGGCTGAGAGCTGCGAGGTGTTCGGAGCTGTTTCTGTTACCATCGCACACATCCTTGCGCTGTGTTTATGCAGCAGATCGGGAGGGATCTGACCGGATGGAGTGCTCCGTGCATGGACTCGGCTCGCACCTGCCTCTGGCTCGGGCTGGGCTGGGGTCATGCCCTCTGGTGTAAGCTAGGTGGCTTCGAATGCACTCTTTCGTGGCCAGGGGAACAGATAGGCCGGATACTGGGCTGAAGGGGAAGGAGCAGGTTGCCTGTGAGCCTCACTCTTCCTGCCCAGGAAACTCACCTCCCGGCCCACGAGGGGCCAGATGCTCTGTTCCTGTGGCAGTTCCAGTCCAGATATGTCAAGGCCGGGTACCAGTGAGAGGGTGTTCATACTAAGATTTTGAAATGTTTCCTTTTACTTGCTGTGGTTATTTCAGGGCAGTAATAAAATTGTTTCAGTCCAAGGCCGGCCTGACAGCTCAGCAGACTAAAGCGCCTGCTTGGCAGAGCTCAGCAGCTGGGCTTGATCCCCAGGGTGCGCTGACAGGGCGATTGAGACTGGGGGTGGTGGCGCGTGCCTGTAATCCCAGCACTTGGGAGGCTGAAAACAGAAGAATGGAGTCTGATCTAGTAGTGAGACCCTGTAGACTCTGCCCTAAATTCATTTAAAAAAAAAAAAATTGCTTCCGTCCTCCTGGAGCAGGGAGCTGTTCCAATCTCCATCTTTTTCCCTTCTTTCTTTTGCCGCTGCTTGGTATCTCATTTCTCCTTTCCTGTTATGGGCTTGAGGACCCACCCACGGTGTGACCACGCAGGCTCGAAACAGGCTCCGGCCACGTGGCTGAAGATGGCTGTAGTTCTGTGTATAGTTCTCCTATTGTTTTCTTAAGTTGAGCCTTAGGGATAAACGCATTTCAGGGTGACATGGCTCTGTCATTGCAAACTTGTGCATGTGTGTGTGTGTGTGGGGGGGGGTCAGATTATCCCAGAGTGCTGTGACATGGCTGAATTCCTAGCTGATACTCAGTTCTGGGGTGACTAGCAAAAGGCAGGATTATGGGAGAGCAGGCCAACGAGACCAGGAAATGCCCGGTACCAGGTAAACAAGTGGGTGAAGGAAGAGATGGAAATAGGACACAGAAGAAAGGCAGGAAATGCCAGGAGCACTTGGAGGGGAGGGGCGGTGCCCTGATGTGGGGTGCTATTTCCCATCCCCATTTGCCTGATTGTGGGGGTTCAGCTGAGCATGTTGCGTGAGACTCCAGTTTCCAAGGAGGGAGGAATTCTTTCTTCATGGGAAAATCCCCTGTAGCAACGTTAAAGGAGCAGAAGACAGCACTTCTGTGGAGGCAAGGGGAGCCTGAGAGTGTGGTCTCAGACCAGAAGAACACCTGGCTCCACCTGGGCCTAAGGCATCTGTCTCTGTTAGTGTCTAGAGGGTTGTCTTTTAGTGATAGTTTTGATTTAGTTTTCCCTGGAGTGCAGGCATGAGAAGAGGGCTTGGGAAGGAGAGGAGAGGTGGATAAGAGAGCCGTGGGTGGCCTGGGATGACCGGAGGCCATCACACACTCTCCTGGCAGGTGTCCTCCCCCTTGCTTGATCCCAACTCATCTTTTCCCGGGAAGGAGACTGAGACAGTGCTCCCTAAGGCTCGGGCATGGGTCCGGCCACCAAGGGCCCCCCCCACTTAGGTTCGCTGTGGTGGCTGTGATTCTATCCATTTCGTTTTTGCACCTGGCTCAGCTGGGAGAGGGAAAGCCAGCTGGCAGGTGGAGGAGGGCTGTCTGCCAGGCGTGGCCTGGTCGAACCTGGGAGCCAGCTGGCCCCCCCTGCCCGCTACAGTGGTGGCCAGCAAGTGTCAGAGGCAACTCAGAATAGAAACACCAGGCCTTTAAGATAGAAGAAGAGAGAAATTATGACTGTAACTCCTAGAACCCATGTGCCAAAGAAATTCCTAGGTGCTGCTTCTGCCTGAACAGAAATTCACTGCTTTTACACTTGAAAAAATGCACTTGAAAAGTATCCAACTCCTTGAAAAAAAAATTTTTTTTTTAACTTTAAGAAATGGTTGGTGTTGAAGAGTTTGATTTGACTGCCATTCCGCCAGTCAGGGCCAGTTGCGTTGCAGTGCACGCTGGGGAGGCATGACAGCAGGGTCTTTACAGAGCTGCGCAGGCTTGCCTAGGAAGGGAACCAGGCAGGCATGAGTCCTGGATCTTTGCTGGGACAAAGGAGAGCTTTCTTCTCCCAGCCCACTCCTGGCAATGCCTGTGCCTGGCGCAAGACCAGGCCTTTCTCTGCCATCTCATCACCGTCTAATAGCTGCTGGAAAAAGTGGACAAAACGTAGACCTACTATGCCTCCCGTTTTTTTTTTTTTCTGAAATCTGCTGTTTCACATGTTTAAAACTTTACAAATGTAAATCTATTGAAGTATTATTAAGCAGGAATCCTTTCCTTTATGGAAACAGTTCACTTTTTTAGATATAGAAAAGAAAACGGCAGGGATCGCTTAATGGCATCTAGCCTGGCTGGGCCCATCTTTTCTCCTAAAGGATGGATGGGGCTGAAATGCCCACAGCTCCCCCAGCTCCTCCACCCTGTTGCCAGACTACCATGTTAAGCACAGCTCCATCCAGGGAAGGACTGCACCCTCCTGACCCGGGAGCCAAGGAACCTCCAGAGACATTAAAAGCGCCACTTCTCAGCAGGTGACGAGAGCCGACTCTCTGCCCCTGTTTATTTATCCCATAATTACGCTCATGCTTTAGGTTTTGTAAACAGTGATGGAACATATTTTTATATATTTAAAAGAAAATTTTTGAGATTTTTTTTTTTTAATTACTGTGTCCCAGTTACTGTTCTCTCATTGCTGGGACAAATACCTGACACTCAAAATGAAAGAAGGAAAGGTTTAATTAGCTCACAGTTAGTGGAGGTTTTAGTCTATACTCAGCTGGCTCCACGACAGGGTGACACGTGGCAGAGAGCAACCTTTCGTGGCGGTGGCAAAGAGCAGAGAGCGAAATGGAGGAGCAGCAACAATAGCTACAGAGAGCAAGTCCGACCCTCTGTCTCTCTTACATCACATTCAGGCGATCTGCCCCAGGATGGGTGTAGCCCTCACACCCAGAATCCCAACCTTGGATCATGAATCAATCGCAAATCGCAGAACTGCGCCTTAGTGACTACGTGAGGCTTTGGGGGGACAAATACACGCAGACCTTAATCTACTGCTTCAGGGCCATCACTTATGTATCTGTTCAGGGTTTTCTGTTTATAATTCAATTTTCAAAGGCATACATGTCCACTGATTTGTCTATTTTTCTGTTTTATCTAATTTGCTAGTGTATATTTGTCTTTAATAATCCCTAATGATCCTTTGTATTTCTGGGCTGTCCACCATAATATCTCCCTTTTCATCCCTACTACAGTTCATTTATATTTTTTCTCTTTTTCTTAGTTGAGCTGAAAGTTTGTCTGTTTTGTCTGCTTCACAAAGCAGAGCTGTTTGTCACCAATTTTTTTAAGTCTTAAATTCAAATTTTAGTGTTGCTTTTCTTCTACTAAATTTTAGTTTATTCTGTTCTTGTTTTTCTGTTTCCTTGACAGACAGAAATAGATTGTTTACCGGAGACCTTTCTACTTTTTCATGCAGGAATTTATTACTACAAACTTTCCTTTTTGTGTTGATTTTGACATATTGCACAGGTTTGGGCATGTTATATCTCATTTTTATTTGTTTCAAGAAATTTTTGAATTTAATTTTTGATTTATCCTTTGATCTGTTGCTTGTTTAAAAGTAAGTTGCTTGATTTACATATGTTTGCATAGTGTTCAAAGGTTTTGTTACTGATTTCTCCTCACTGGTAGGATCTGAAAAGATACTCAACATGATTTTGCTTCTTTTCTTTTTTTGTTTTTCTTTTTTTTTTTTTTTAATGTATTTCGTACAAGGTGTATGGGGTGTACAGAATCTCACTACATACATCGGACTCGTAATGAGCCTCCTGTTTTCAGCCTCCCAAGGGCTGGGATTACAGGTGTGCGCCACCACGCCCAGTCTCAATCACTGTCTCAGCGTGCCCCAGGGAGGGGCCAGCATAGCAGGCCCGGGGATCGAACCCTGGTCCCTGCGTCTGCCCAAGCGGGAACTTTGGTCTGCCGAGCTATCTGCCCAGCCCTATGTTTCTTTTCAGTTTGCTGAGGATTATTTTTTGGCCTAAGCTGGCCTATCTGGGAGAACACTCTGAGTGTGGGGGAGACGGGCGCGCATGCCAGAGCCCCTGGCTGAGAGCTCTGTGGATGACCTCTTGGCCCATTTGGTCCAGGGGTCACGTGACGACTGCTGTCTCTTTGTGGATTTTCCATAGCATCGACCTATTATTGAGAGTGAGGTGGTCAAGTTTCCAGTTCGTATTGTATTAGATTCTATCTCTCCCTTTAAATCTATTAATGTTTGCTTTATAGAAGTGGGTACTATGATCTTGGCTGCCTTTCTAATTCAGCTTGTTATTTCCTCTTTCTGAATACTGCAGACTCGTTTATCAATGTGTAACGATCCTCCCTGTCTCTCTTTGCTGCCTTTGATTTGAAGCCCGTTTTATCTTATGTAAATATAGCTGTTCCCGAATTCTGTCGGATTCCGTTTGCGTGGAGTCGCTTCCCCTGTCTCTCACTTTCAGTCTGTGAACCTGTGTAGAAATGGAGTGCTATTTAAGCGATGGATAGTTGCACCTTTAACAAACAATGCATTTAAAACCTAGGAAGGCAGTTTAAGCAAGGTTTAATTAAAGCCGTAGCTCCTGCATTTGTCTGAAATGGCATTCCACACCCAACCTCGTGAAGGAGAACACTAACCTAACCCAGTTTTTAAAAAGGATCCTACCTTTACCTATTTGATGAAGCAAAATGTCACCCTGATTCTTTATTTTTTTTCCCCATCCTGCCACCAACCTGTCAGATCTAAATCCAGAAAATATCATGACTTCCTCCACTTCTTTCTATGCCCATGGATGACCTTTAAATCCAATATACCACTAGCTTTCTGCAGAAGACACTTTAAACCCCAAGTTTATTCTGATATTCTTGTGCCTGTGCAGCCCAACAAAATTAGGTTATAAAATATGAATTCTATCGCTTTCCTCCATCGAAGTCCTATGATGGCTACGCCGATTCCCAGATCACGGGACCTTCAGGGCACTCGCTGCAAGTTGTGGCCTGGGCCCGCTGGTGAATTCTTGTCCTCTCGGGCTCCCCTTTCTTGACCTCCACAAGCCAAGCCTCCTTTCCTTTCCAAAACAGGCAGGCTTTCTTAACCTCAAGACTCTGCTGTTGCAGTTTCTCCGGGCTTTGGCCTTGAACATTCTGGTGATTCCAACTCAAGTGTAATATTCTGCTTTCTACTGACGGTTCCTTTCCCCACCACATCGCCCCCTTTATTATCCTGGCTTCATAACACCTCTGGGTGAAACTCTTGTTTAACTGCTTGTTTACCTGTTGGTCATCTGCCTACCCGTCGCTACCAGACTCCACGGGTAGGGCTCAGTCAGGCATCACGGTCACAGTTCCCCGGCGTTTAGAGGAACAAGTCAAGTCACAGGCTCAGTTATCTCTAAATCTTCCTTTCTTAGTGTTTTATTAGGCTCTAAAGTGGGTAGCTGAGTGCTAATATGCTTAACTTATCCAGCTACTTTTTCTTTGATAAACACCAAAGAACAAAGAGCAAAAGTACTGAATTCTAGCCGTGTTTGCCATACCACAGCCGTCACGCCTATAAATGTGGGGGAGTCAGCTGACACCCAGGCCTGGTGCTGGGGGCAGAGGGGCTCAGAACGAAGCCCGGGACATGCCGCACTTGCATGTGGCTGGAGGGAAGTGGCTCCTGCCACACGTGGATCACCAGGTAGACAATAAGTAAGAGATATAAGCCAGTTCTTTGCGTCCTGGACAACCTAGATGAGAGCTAGGTTCAGTGCTAGACGAATGCATGAGAAATGTTTCTTATTCTTAAATATCTCAACATCTCTGAATGATAAGGCCAGTATTCTACTTGGAGCTGTCTCCATCTCCAAGTCAGAACTTAATTTTCACCTTCGAAAACCTTGCTAGTCTGCATTTTTTCCATTCAGCAGAATGACGCACCACCTCTGTAATACATGGGCGCTGAGGACCTCAAAGCAATGCAATATTTAAAAAAGAAAAACCCTTACATCGACACTAAGGGAAATCCTACTATGGCTGTAGGATCTCCTTCTGACTTCTTAGTTTTCCACTAGAACGTTAAGTTGTTTTTACCACAGAAGGGGCTATGTATTGAATCCTGGGGTTTTGTCCTCTGTTCTTGCGCTGAATGAGTTACTTTGTCAAGTCAATTCTTGCAAAATAGTGTGCTTAATTTAATAAAAGTACTTTCCAGTTCTTGGTATAAAATAAAACAGCTGGGCCAGCCCAATAGTTCAGCGGATTAAAGCACCTGCAAGCTGGTGCAGGGACCGGGGTTTTGATCCCTGGGCCTGCTGTGCCAGTCCCACCCCCGGGGCACCTGAGATAGCAGTGGAGACTGGGTATGGTAGTACATGCCTGTAATCCAAGCTCTTGGGAGGCTGTAAACAGGCGGATCACTATGAGTCCAATCTAGTAATCAGACCCTAAACACCCTGTAGACCCTTCCCTAAAATACAAAAATGATAATTCTACTACTAATAATAATAACAACAAGAATATAATAAAAGAAAACAGCCAACAACATTCACTTGATACACTTGTCATTGTTATTTCTTTTCTGTAAATGACTTTGTAAACAAAACCATTCACATCTCATATGTGTGTTTTGACTTTATAATTGTGTTTAACTTCAAATTATCTCCCAGATTTCTAACAGTAACTCATTTCTGAATTTCAGATGAAGCCAGGCTATGGATATCATCAAAAGGACTAAAAAGCTATTATGAATGTATGGCTTTAAAGTCTTTAAATTGTTTTGTTGTTGTCATATGGTTGTGTTTTGTTTTACTAAAAGTGAGACAGTCATCTTTCAGGAAAAGCCAGATGAGCAAACTAAACCCTTTACAAATGGATATTCTCATGTATCTTAATTTAAATTTTATTTTTTAGCAAGATCTTTCTTGTTCTTTATAGAAATGAAGTGCTCTGCTAAGAAATCCTCTTTGAAATGTCCACATTTGACTTGATGTTTCTAGACTCCGTGTCTTCTTAGCACAATGCTTTTCCTCCGTTGTTTGCCAGTGAGTGTGTAACTGCTGAAGTCAGGGCAAAATACATACCAAAGTCACCTCACGTGTGCACCTTTAGGGCATCACAGAGTTCTTTCTTCTAGTAAGATGCTGGCATCCCTGAATTCATCTGCCTGTTCTGTTTTGTGACTATTCTTAATAATGTGCATACCTGTACATTCTTTTGCCATGTAGATTGTAAAATGTAAGGCATGAATTATATTTTATAAACTATTTTCAAATTGCTTAGAATAATGAGGGTTCGTAATGAAAACTCACTAGATATCTTTGAAAAGCAAAATTCTAAAATGAAAAATGCACTCCTATTTAAAGCCGAAATAGAGGGTAAATGGATAATTTAAAATGATCTATTCATTCACTGGAATTTTATTTTTTGTTCAGAAAATATATTGAACAGCCAAGAATATTGTGTCAGACACTTTTAATAGAGTGAGGTGCTAGCATTACATGGACAGGATGATTGAACTGGCATTTTGTCGGTTTTTTTTTTTTTTAATCACATGAAGTATTTATTAACAACAGCTAGATACCTATTAGACAACTTCTTTTTAATAACTATAGATGAGGTTTGAAATTAGCTTGAAAGTACTTAAGTTCTGTCAGGCTTTCTCGTTTGTTGGCATGAGTTTTACAGCAGCAGTAGCTCACATCAAAACTTTGGATTTATCTTGAATTCTGCTTTACCTGTGATCAAATTGACTGAGAACCATGAATGATGTTCAAAAATATAAACAGCCAGAAAAGAGTCCATTTATATGCTAGCTTGTGCATTTCAACATAGTAAATGTGCTTGAGTCCTTTGCTTATTTCATAGTGAATACTGGGTTGATTCCTTTGCTTATTATTATTTTGTGGCATTTGTCTTCATCCTTTATTGGTGATGTCATTTTTGTCTAAATTATCCCAATCTCACCATTCTGATATACTTGACATTGACATTTACATACATTTATTTCCGTATCTCTCATTAACACGTGTATCTGGTAACAATTTCTAACAGTCATTTCAATGCATGAGTAGATAAATGAATCTCAATTTGAATCTCAGAGAAACAAGTCAATTTCAGCCTGTGTTAATAAATCCTTGTCATTAGACCCTGGAATTCTGGGAAGGACTTGATCCCCTCTCTGCTTCTGTTCCCTGTGTCTTTCCTCCAGAAATTCCTCTCAGCTCTGCCTTCCTATTGGCTTTTTAATCTCCCCCAGGACACTTCACTGCTGCCTTCTCGTGTGAGCTCTCCCCCGCCCAATTCTCCCATGATGCTTTGCTAATTTGCGCTCAGCTGATCAGAACATCTCCCATTTTAATCCTGCAGTGGCCTCCTGGTGACCTGAGAGCAACAGCCCATGTTCTCAACCCAGCTGACACAGCCCTGCGCAAGGTGGCCCCTGCCTTGTTACCAACCTGTTCTGCTACCTCTCTACCCAGTTCTGCAGAGCCTGTCCACGTGGCCCTGTCCCACTCCTAGAAGTGTCCCTGTGTCCTCCTCCTAGAGCCTTTGTGTACCCTTCTGTAGAGCACGTCGGTCAGAAGGATGTCACTATTCTGCAGGGCTCTCGGAAATCACACTTTATCAAGGAAGACTCTATAGTCCCTCTGAGCTCTTAACTCACAGTGTCCTGAAATTGTCCTTTGCAGCGTACCGTATAATCAATTCATTTAGCCTATAATGGCTTGTTTGGTTTTAGGGGTTCCTGCTCTGGAAAATGAGCTCTATGATGCATTGCCCAGTGTTTATTTTGTTCACTCTTCTATGTCCTAATGCTTAGCTCAAAGCTTCCCATGTATGTGTTTGAAGAAATAAGAAATCTAAGAAAATATGAAAAGGAGGGAGGGAGAGATAAAGAAGAAAGGATGAGAGAGGTGGAGGGGGGCAGAGTGAGGCAGGAAGGAAGGAAGGAGGGAGGAGGAAATAAGACAAAAGAAGAAAATGGTCATTTTGGGGGACAGTAATAACATCTCGTGCCATTGCGCCCTTCCATACATGCAGTGAGAATCCCTGACCGGTACGTGTTCTCAGGGCCCTACACTGTCTGTGTGGCCTCCCGTTGACACATCTATTCATGCTGGCTTGCTTTCTGTCCCTCTGCTTGGTAGTTGACGGCCAGTGGCAGGAGTGGAGCCCTTGGAGCCAGTGCTCAGTGACCTGCTCCAACGGGACCCAGCAGCGAAGCCGGCAGTGCACCGCAGCAGCGCATGGAGGCTCGGAGTGCCGCGGGCCCTGGGCAGAGAGCAGAGAGTGCTACAACCCGGAGTGCACAGGTATGGCAAGCCGGCGCCCCAGACGCGCACGCCGTGCTCAGGAGGTTGCATGCCAGAGAGACAGAATGTGGCAAAGATTTACATTTTCAACAACTATCACAATGGAAGACGTGTTGCCATTAACCACCCCTCACCTCCTCCTGCCTTTGAAGACACTCTGCGTCTTCTTACCACTTTCTGAAGCCGTCTGGAAATCCTCCTTCAGGAGTGTCTTTAGTTGGGCTGTCCAGGCTGCCCCGACGGCCTGTGGTGGTGAAAACCATTTATCTTTCTTGGACACTGAGGAAGGGCCAGGAGAGGAAGATTGCCAGAGCCAATTAGTAGGGTGGGTGAGGCCTCATCCTGATCCTTTTAGGATCCTGCCTCCGCGTTGCCTGACACTCAACAGTGGAATGCACCATACTGTTTTTGTCATACTTCAAAAAGACACAAAGTAAGACTTCCAGAACTGCTTCAGAAAGTGGAAAAAGTGGCGGCAATAAGTGTGAGAAGCAGGAGGCAGGATTCTGAGGAGAGCCAGTGGCAGTGTCTTGCTGAAGGTTTCGACCAGGCCTCGTATTTTGTATGAACACAGCTAATTATTCTGTACATACCGTAGTAACGGAGTAGCAGAACCCATCGGACTAGGAGAGAAAGCCTAGTTCGTGACCTTTCACACTCAACTTGCGCTCTGTACAGGCAAGGCTCAGTGAGTATATTGAGAAGTCAGGCCCAGTTACCTAAGCGTCCGCTCATCCCTGCTTTACCCCTGACCAGCAAGTCAAATATTTGAGTAGTGCGTGTTCATGAGGGCGGATTAATGAGCAGTGAAGAAAGATAATGTCCTCAGGTTCCAGAAGCAGGGGGCACCGCTGACGCAGACATGTTTCTTTCAGCCAACGGGCAGTGGAACCAGTGGGGCCACTGGAGCGGATGTTCCAAGTCGTGTGATGGCGGCTGGGAGAGGAGAATGAGGACCTGCCAGGGGGCAGCGATCACCGGGCAGCAGTGCGAAGGCAGTGGCGAGGAGGTCAGACGGTGCAGTGAGCAGCGGTGTCCCGGTAAGAGTGCGCTGAAATGGTCCCGTGGAGACGCTTGTGGCCTGGACGGGAGTTCAGGTACCACTGGACAAGGGCGGGATCCCTCAGTGAAGGCATTGCTAGTGATAACCGGCCAACAGTTACCTGTTTCTAGACTACAGGGGATATTTTCCATGCTGTGTCACAGAATAGTTCCATAGGACGTATTTGTTTCCTAGCAGCTTTGTGAAGTATTGGGAGAACACTGGATATGGTTTAAAATAGGTTATTTTTTCCTAACATTTTATGAAAGATTTGTTTATTGAGAATACTCTGCTAATTGCCCAAGACTGTACATATGAGAAACAGAAAGCTGTGTTAGATAGCTAAGAACACGAAAGCATGGTGTTAAAATCCAGACTCTTCTAGGTTCTATTGTTCATGAATGTCAGCCTGACGCATGACCTTGGACAGCTTCATTAACTTGTCCTTGCCCCAATTTCCACTGTAAAAGGGAATCGCAATGAGCAACACATTTTACAGCGAAAGCATAAAGACTTCGTTACTAGGGAAGGAGCTGAAGTGCTGCTGTGTTAGGAAATTTACATAAAAATATATATAGCAAAGAATGCAGATAGAATTGTGCAGATTATAGAGCAGATTACAGTGCTTTTGAAGATCATTAAAAGACTTTCCTAATAATATATACATTCCATTAAATATTGTTACACTGAGAACACAGTAAAAATCATGAATTTAGGATGATATTAAGCAACACTGTTATAACCCAACTAAAAAAAGTGATAGGGTAGAATTTTCATATTTTATAACGTGATAGAGAGGAGCGGGCTGACTTGAGAGAGCGCGAGTGTTCAGTTAGATTGTCGTCGCTGCTCGGCACTCTGCCGGTGAGCTGCCTGCCTGCTCTGGCTACGAAGGTGGTGGGGCGGGTAGGTGCTGCTGGGTGCAGATTATTGGGGTGCTCTTCAGTTTTGAAAGCTCTGCATTTTTGTGACTGCATGACGACATCAATTTAGAAGCCAATATCATAAGAGAGAGAAAACAGAAGTCAAAACTTTTTATTTCTCTATAATTAAAATTCTAAACATTTCTCACTGCTCCATACTAAGAAAACTGGAAGAAACAGGATTTTAAGAGTACTAAGAAGTAGCTCGAATTTAAGATCTAAAATTAGTCTTGTTAATTCCTCCGGCCATATGAATTGGAAGTGATAAGGGATAAGAGCATGTGAGATTTTGACGAGGGTACCTGCACAGATTAGCGCTGTGGCGTTCTTCCTGTGCTGCCCAAGTATTAGGAAGCATGAAACAGAAACACTCATCTTGCCCCGGGAGAATTTCATTAGCACAGTAAAGCATGATTAAACAAGACTCGTACTATTTGAAGTTATCTAAACCGGTCTTCGCTGTAGCATATCAAGTCTCTTAACGGGTCTTCTAAGAACTGTCTTTCATCTACCTATATTGAAGTAAGACAGCTCTGCTGCAGTCAGATTTACAAAGGTTGCCACCTGCTGTTTGGAAAATATTTTACAAAGCTGTTTATAAGAAAGCTGCTCTGCTATATTTGCTGAATTTACCTGCTGATTTTGATGATCTATAGCAGACTTAGAAATTATCACATGAATTTCAAAATGCTTTTTATGCAACACAATATATTTTTTAATATTAACATTTTCATTTTATTTTTGTCAATGATATGGTTTGAAAAGAACCATAAATTATTTACAAGTATGTAATTTAATAATTAAAATTTATTCTTGAATGAGATAAATATTATATGAACTATTATACTTGGGCAACAACTACACACACACACACACACGCACACACAGATATCGCCAGCTTTTGATTATATCCTAGAGTAATGCTAGCATAATACAACTTGCATTCATCAAAGTCTCTAAAGACTTCATTTGTAAAAAATGCTTCTGCTTCTATAGAGTATCAATTTTTTATTGAAATAAATATCTTGTTTGTATTTATTCTTTACATTTTTACATGCAGTTCTATTATCAGGACAGCAGCATTCATAAATAACTAAGTTTGGTGTGGTGGAACTGGTTCATACACCAAGTGTAGAATACACTAATTGTAGACATTATAAATTGTAGCTACTTCCAGTTTCCCTTAACATTAACTGAGGCATTTTTCTTTCGGTCAATAACCAAGCCTGGGGGGCAGGGGAGCTTGCTGGTTAGCTCTGTGGTTTAAGCGCCCGCTAGGGCCAACCCAGTCAGGCTTTCGGGACTGCAGTTTGATCCCCAGCTCCATGTGCCACATCACACATGTCCTTAAGGCAGCTTGAACCAGCAGGAAAAAAAAAAGCTTCAGGACTGGGGAGATAGCTCAGTAGAATAAGTGCTTGCCTGGCAAGCGCACGGTCTTGAGTTCAATCCCCCGCACTGCAAAACAAAACAAAACAAAACTAAGCCTCAACACATGTTTCTTTTGAAACAACATGCATTTTTAGTATTATTTTTAGCTCATATCATTCTTAATTTCCCCTTGGGTTACTTGAAACAACAACTGTTTATCTTTATGCTTCACTTAATGCAAAACAAATGAATCCAGTTTGTCTAGAGACTGTTGTTGTTAGGAAGGACAAATATATATATTTTACACAATTAATGGAATAATTATAATCATCAGGATTTGATAAAAGCTTTTATTATGCCTGCTAAAAGAGAAAAATAAAAAGATTTGATTATTAAAATTAGGACTACTCTTCATGGAAAAATGGGTAAAAAAAATATTAAAACGTCATCATTGACCACAGTGGTTTTCTTTGTCTTCAGAAGAGAATGCTACAGATGAAGTATTTATTTAAGAAAAATACTGCTGGGAAATAAAATAGCCACAAGAGAGATAATTATATGTCCCAATTTTTAAATTGGTAAAACACATAATGATTTCATTTATGTCTGTTGCATTGCAAACTTTCAAGATTTGCAGGTTAAAATGGTACAAATTTTTCTGATTGTATTATAGAGCTATAATAGAAAACCACTGTTTTAAATTTCTTTTTACTAATATTTTCCAGACTAATATTATTCGGAGAGCTTTGTTTCTAGAGAAGGGCTGGCTTATTTTGTTCTGCTTTGGTTTGGTTTGCCACAGTGTGGTCCGGTTTTCACTCTTGAAGCTTGAACCTAGAGCTGCAGTTCAGAGCTTCATTATTTTTGGTCGTTGTTTAGTTGGGATCTCCAGCTTGTGCATCCATATTGCATTTCGTTTATAAGTAAAAGTTTCTTTTTGGAATCAGTGATTTTTTTTCGTGTGTATGTATGTGTGTGTGTGTGTGCGTGTGTGTGTGTGCACGCGCACGTATGAGTGTGTGTGTGTGCATATGAATGAGAAAATAAGTCTACAGGTTGCATCTGCCCAGGAAACCCTTATGTCAGATATAGTAATTACTGAGATATCTTTGTGTAAGTATTTATACCAAAAGAAAACAGCAGGTGGGCTGATTATGCCAACATTATACCTCAAACATTGGAATGCGTTTGTGTTGGAGTCCCGGTGCTATAGTATAGTGATACAGCAAGGGCGAGCCCCTCACCTCTTGGTCTCCCCAGCTGGAAGGGGCTCTCCCTGACCTCTGTAAGGTTGCTTACCAACACAGTTTCTTCTGTGGATGTCAACATTTAGTTTGTAAGTAACTATTTTTTTTTTTTAAATCTTAGTTTCACTGGGAAGAAAACAAATTACTACTGTTGCTTAATGCGTGCTGTCTTACTAGAATATCTCCTCTCATTGTTAAAAGCAGTGCACACCTAGCTGTTGCCCTCAGAGTTTGTGGAAATAAATGCCTGAGCCAGAATCATGATTCGGCCTCAGTGGAGTTAGTGTGGGGCCGAGAACGTTCCTTCCTCAGGCCGTGGTAGTGCCACTATTTGCAGACCCTTCTGCGGGTTGCATTGATCTCTGATTGCAAAAGAATGTCAATAATGCTAATACAGGAACAGCATCTAAAGCTAGAACACAGTCCTCCACCTCTGCTGTAGCAGTGAAATTTGAGATCCTGAGATAGCCACACGATTGCAAAGTTTTATTTTGTTTATGCTTTTCACAAACAACAAGGGTAGTTTCTGTATTCTGTTGAAAACATGGACTCTTCTATGAACTTAAGCAGGTAGCGGACACTTAGGGAGTGGGGCTTATGAATGCCAGCCAGCACTGGCTTATGGGGTCCTCAGGCCCCATTATTGGGATGGTGGATTAATCATTGCGGTAGAACTATTTTGTCTTTGCTAGAGACAAATGTAATATATTTGATAAGTTAGACACATCTATCTTGTGTGTGCTGTTGAGTTTAAAGGGGAGACATAATCATCATGGCCTTACCTGAGGATATTTGCACCTGATTTGCCTTCTTCATCACTGAGCACATCCGTTCTCTGCAATAGAATGTTTAGAAGTTCTATCTCCACTGGATTTGCCATTATTTTTTCGCTATCAGATCATCGGAGTTGCATACATAATTATGTCATCATTGGTTGAGTGCTTCAAAGTTAAGCAGGCATTTGCACTGAGTACTTTTGGACATAGCACATTGTATCATGCTTGATGTTCACACCAGTTGTTCATCTAAAACCAGAGTTCAGTGTTGACAGTAGGTGGCACTACGTATTGACTTCTTACATCCTTTATGTTGTATTTGTTTTTGCCAAGTAGCCATAGTTGTATTTCAAAAAGCAGAGAAATAAATTAGAGCTTGAAGGTAATTTGCAGGTGACAGAGGCTACCTTTTGCTTGCGAATAATTTAAAATAATATCTATCCCCCAAAAAGAGAAAAAGTGGGCTTTCTTAGCCAAGCTAATTTTGGAACAAATCACCTGAATTTTATGGGCAGAATTTAGGAGGAAACACTGACGTCTAATAGTAGCTGTGTGTATACTGAACAGCACAGCGTGTCCTTTATTCAAACCTGTTGCTATGGAGATAATTATTACCATAATTTGTCTTATCAGATTGCTCATCGCATGAGATTTTGAGAAAACTCTCACAGCTTTTGCCATGGTAGGAACTCGAAAAACAGTTCAGTGTAACCTTACATTACCCTGTCTCGTCCAATTTAGAAGGATTCAGCAACATGTCCCTCATTTTCAAATTGAAAGGAAGGTAGAGAAGCACTTACTACTATTTCTTTTATTTCTTCCTTCCAATTCCTGTTGGTTATATAATAAAAAAAAAATTAAGAACCACTCAATTATGTTAATAGTGAGGTCATCAAATTAATTTTTACAATTCTTGAAATTAATTCCTGTGACTCTTTTTGGGATTCAGTGCTTGCCAAGACACAAAATCTGAATATACACCCTTGGTGGTTCCCATCCCCATTGGTTGTCGCTCCTTTCGTAGCTACACGATGTTAGGATGCTGCCTGGCCCGGTGCTCTGGTGGGCTGTGTTTCTCCCCATCACCGCCTTGAGAAGCCCCCACCAATCTACATCTGTGTGCCTGATCTCTCACAAATGCCTCATAGGCCTTTCCCACACAGTTATCAGCTCAGAATGGACTTTTCTGACCACCGGATGCCCTGTTTCATTTAGAAAGGTTCTTGGTCCTTAGGGTCCTTTCCTGCTGGTGGATTACACT
>NDGN011549475.1:0-14060 GCA_002564285.1 Tympanoctomys barrerae | reverse complement strand
TTCTTTCTTTCTTTCTTTCTTTCTTTCTTTCTTTCTTTCTTTCTTTCCTTTCTTTCTTTCTTCGTACGGGGTCTCGCTTTGCAGCTAGGACTCGTAGTGATCCTCATGTCTCTGCCTCCACAGCGCTGGGATTACAGGGGTGCGCCACCCCATCCAATTTCTCAGCTGCAGAGCATGGTGAGGGTTCTGGGCAGGCACGGCATGTGGTACTGGGGATCAAACCTAGGTTCTTGCACTTACCAGGCAGGTGTTTAGGCCACTGAGCTATCTTCCCAGTCCAGAACTTCCATATGTATTAAGATGGAAAATAATAAATATTTTCAATATCATGAGCCCAGTAGCAGATCCTTGCAGTTTGGCAAATCCTCCTGCAACTTGGGAGGCCATCGTTAAGAAAAAAAGAGGGAAAACATTAGGAATTCTAAGCTAGGAATAAAGTGCTAAAATGGGACCTGAAGATTAAGTGTTATGAACGGTGACTGCCTCCAGGTGGCACATGCAAATAAAGGCAAGGAAAGATGACGGTCCAGAATGACCCAACAAGCCATGATGGACCGGTGACTTCAGAGTGTGAGGATGCAGCCTCCCTTGAAACATGCAGGTGAGAGACAGAAGATGATAGTCTGGTCCGGGGAGAAAGCTGTTAACAGGCACTTTAGGGCACAGTCTCAGCTGAGCAACTCTGTCAGGCATCCTTTGTTTTTTTAAAGATAATTGCTCTAGGGTGCAAGATCCTTAGTAGTTGGGGGGTGATTATGAATTTTAGTCATGTAGACAATTTTAATTACATCACACAGTTTTCAGAGTGGTCCTGTGCTTCCAATCTCATTTACAGATGTGGAAACTGAGCTTTCAAGAGGGTAAGTGGTTGGATCTGCTGCTAAGGGTCAGGCTAGGCTGGGGAGTCTCCCCTGCTAGCCCTGACTCAGCTTTGACTCTTTGTTCCCTGGTTAAGGGGTTCTCTGGGCCTGTAGTCTGCAGAGTTTCTGCAGGTGGCTTAAGCTCTCTGAGAGCTGGCCCTGGCAAGCTGTTCACTCAGCCAAACAAACCTCTCCTCTTGGGACAGGGACCCAGGCACAGCTGTAGTGTAGCAGAATCTGCCCTGCCCGCTGGCTTGTCAGCTGGTCCCTGGAATGAAAACTTGTGCTCTGCTTTGGGCTTAGGGAAGTCTCACCTTGAAAAGATGTTAGCAACAATTTTGCATTCCCGGAATGCTCAATAAGTACAAAACAGTGACACGACCCTTCTCATGGTAGTGCATTCTAGAACGTACCTTCATTCTGATTTTCACTGAATAAGGTCCATTCCATGGATTTCCATACAGTCCTAATTCCCAGGAAATAATTACCAATGTGGGGCCACACCAGGCCTAGGTTTTGGATGGAAAGCAAGAGAAGGGCTGCTGGGGAAGAGACACTGAAAGGTCTAACCATTCTAGGAATTTAAAAAAAAAATAAATTCTCCTTTTCTGTAAGCACTTTGCCTTTTCTTCTATACTATCTCCTCCTGCCTTTATTCCTGCATGCATGCACACAGGCACCCTCACAGGGAGTAGTAAAAGGTTAACTAGGTCTAATAGCTTTTGGATGCTTGTGTCTCTTAAGAGCCTGCTTAGCCTTGAGCAGAAGTGGAGTCTTTTCATCACAGATTCTTCTCTATGAATTTCCAAGTTAGAAATGTGATCTGTTCTGATTGAGACAGCAGGTGTCAGTTATGTTCTGGGTCCATGGTGGCTGAATATGTATTTCCTTTCCAAACCATTAGGAAGTCCCACCCTAGTTACTTTCCCCCAGGGAGAGGGATGTTTTTAAAGGCATCAGAGTGGAGGCTGTTGGGGTGAAGATACAGGGAGCAGCTCTGGCTCCCTCTGAGCGACCCAGCCTGGCATTCAAACTGAGCTCACTCTCATTCCTGGGACTACTTAGATGCCGGGAAACAATAACTGTGCCAGGAAGGACTGGAATACACTGCATAGGCCTGTCAAGTGTCAGTTTATACAGGAGGCGATGGAGTGTGCGCTGACATCATGTAATCAAAAGCAAAAAATTGCTGTGTGTCTTGCCTGAGAAAAATAGAATGCGACTTAGCAAGCTGTATTTCATGCTTTCTGAACTGAGCAGAGATGTCTACCTGCGTTTGCTCATGGAGCACCTATTTAACTACGTGGTAGTGGTTTACAAATAATCAAAGTGTGGGGTTGTATTTAAAGACATGGGTTCTGTTGGATCTGATAAAAATCCCACCCACCTCAGCAGGTACTAACTCATCTAAGAAAACCAGCTGTCACCAGAGAAGGAACTTAGAGGGTTCACCAGCTTCCTCTGTCTTTTGGCAGCTCCTGAGAAATTTACTACTTGATTTTATTTTTTGGGGGGGGGGTGAGATGATGAGCAAATGCAGAAAGTCAGAGACTTTCCATCAATTGGGAATCAATTATGCAGTTGATTGAGGTGTTTGGTTTTTTAATTATCGCACCAGATTGAGAAGCACAGATCAGCAGAAGCCGTAAGTAAGGTTTTTGCTACCAAGCGTATAGTATAGGGCAAAGGGAAAGGGGCTCTGACAAGGCATGAAGGACATAAGAAAGCTCAATTCTGCCTCAATTCTCATTTCTCATGAGACTTCAGGATAATCAGCCTCCTCTCCCTATTTGCCTCCTATGAGCATAGTCTAATGGATACCACTGAGCTTTTACCTAAGGCATTACTAAGCAAGGTTGCCAGCAAAGCCGTTAAAAAAATTCAGTCCTTTCTTTTTCCTGCCTTTGGCCTTCCATCCATTTCTAGAAAAACCTTTTTCTGTATCTATTAATTTCAAATGCACAAGGAAAAAAAGCCAATTGTATCTTTTATGGGATGGTGCTGATATTGTTTCTAGACCTGTTTTTTATCTACCTTGAATTCACAAGCCATTTACTCTCTAATCCACCAATATCTCAACTTGCTGTTAGTTTGCCTAGAAGGCAGCATTTTTGTGGCTAGTATCTTGAAAACATAGTTCCTTGCTTAGCCAGAAGGGCTATTTTGCATTTTAGATAAATGCTATAAACTTGGCTTAATTGTAAAAAATGACATACATACTTACAAATGGATAAGACAATACCATAGATTTTTCTCAGGTAATTCAAGAAGTTTCCTGATAGGAAATTAAGTAGAATCATAAGAAATGTAACAACCATGAACTGTTTTGCATTTTGTTTTTCTCAGTGCAAGAGGAACTTTGTGGGAAGGATTGGGGAATGGGGGATGAGATGCAAGTTTGACTCTGATAAGTGGCTCTGTGAGTTAAATACCTGGCCCTTCTCAAACAATGGCATTTCCAAATTTTTGGGGATACTAGCTAAATAAGGAGGAGGATTTTTTTTGTGGATGGCTCAGCCTGCATTAAGAGTGGGTTTGGTAGGGCAGATGGAGGTGGGGTTTGAACTGAGGCATCTTGTACCTGACTGCATTTGCATGAGCAGGCGCTTAAACAACTGAGCTAACCAGAAGGCCCCCTCTAAATAAGGATAACGGCCTCTTCATCTAGGACTCTAATCTTGGCCAAACACCAGCAGCTACACAGGGCATTCTCTCCACAGTCCTCATGGATAAAGGCAATTCACATAAAAGGTTTATTAGGTCAAAGAGAGTTACAGAAAACAATAAGACACAAGGTGAATATCTCATGATTCAAAGGGTGAACATATACTCTGGGGTAGGAGTACTTGATTTAGAATTTAAGTTGTGACATTGGGAATTCATTTACTGTCTAAATCTTGGCCTCTTTTGCTGTCAAGTAGGACTAGTGTCTAGGTTATGTTTTATTCATTGCAGGGACAAAATACCCGACATCCCAAATTAAGGAAGGGAAGGTTTATTTAGCTCTCGGTTTGTGGAGGTTTCAGTCTACACTCAGCTGGCTCCCAGGTAGAGTGGCACATGGCAGCGCTTGGCAGTTCATGGTGGCTGAGGCTTCTAGCCAGCCTCTCTCCCCTCCCTACATTATAAACAAGGCTACCCTGGGCAGAGGGTGTAGAACTCACACAACGTCCATGCTCTCCTCTTGCACAGGACGAGGATGCTTACAAAACTAAGAATCCTGGCTCTCTTCAGTGTCACTTCATTAAACTTCAAAACATCTTAAATTGACACAGTGTATCAGCCAGTACAGCAAGTGACCCACACATCATGTAAGGCCTGTGCCACATAGTCCATGTAAAATGTCAACACAATGGATGCACACAATACATTTTCAATAATTGTAGCCTAATACTATTAATTCCTGTTCCTCTAGGGCTTCTGTGAACCTTCCATATGCTAATGAGGATTATGAATTTGTAGAAAACATCACATGGTTTAGCCTTCCTAAGGCTTATTTAACTTCTAATCCCTTTCCCATATATCACCTAGCTGAAATCATGATTTCCAGACTACTCTTGAGGAAATATTATGATAGACCTAGCTCCTATAAATGAACTCATATAAATGAACATTTCCTATAGAAATAACTCTCACTTCCCTAAAGCTACTTAAATCCTATTCACTCTTTCAGCTCACCTCCAGTTCTCTTGTGAAGAGCCAGTCCTGACCTCCCTAGCTTCCTTCTCTCCACTCAGTTGGGCCATGTTGCCTTCATTGTATTGTCACTTGCGCTCTTTGACATCTCCATTTTGATGGATTTCTTGCTGCTTTTGACTTAATTTCTTTGCTTTTATGTACAGAGTGATTCTTCAGCTTAATAACTCAGCAATCAACCATTATGAGATCCACCTCAAGACTTCATAAGAATTCAAGTTCAGTCAATATTTGAAAGCTAAAAAGGACCATGACTTCCTGTGAGGCAAATCTGACTCATATTGGAGAGGACTGACAAGAGGAGCTTAGAAGCAGCAGCAGTTCCTAAAGACAGATTTGTTTTATAGCAAAGATCAAGCTTTTGGTAGGGGTCCAAGGGGGCTTGGACATAAGGCACCCCTCTACTTCACCTATCTCTTGTAAATAGAGTCTGGTGGGATGAATTAAGTATAGTCCATGATGGGTCTGTGGGCTAAAGAGTAAGACTTAGGTTGTTGGAAAATTATAGCACATCCCATGGATTATTTTCAGACTGGGTTGGCTATACAGTGCCCCTGGGTAAAGCAAAACTCCTGTGTTTAGATCATGGGAACTTTAAAGCTATTCCCTGAGTCAGCCCCTGATCAGTTCAGCTTCAGGGCATCCCCCAGTAAAGCTGAAGACTTGAGACATAGATGCTAGATATCTGTGACTTTGTGTGGGCACTGGTATCACTTCCTTTGTATCATTGGATCCTGCCCCCCCCCTTTGGCCATAACAATATCCCAAATAGGGAGTCTAGAACTGTTGTTCCCTACATACTAATTGCCTCTAGCCAATTATAAATCACCTAATGTCATGGTGTGTGTCTACTTGCCCCCCAAAATCTCATGCAATCATGGAATGGGCTTCTAGGGTTTGTGGGTAAGTCATGATCCAATGTGGGATTATGGGAGAGAGTGCTATACCCACCCTGGGGCAGATCCACTAGGGGCATCTCAAGACTTCACGAGAACATAAGTCCAGTCAATGTTTGAAAGCTGACATGTGTAAATCTGAGCCCTATTGGACTGTATTGACAAGAAGAGGTTGTCAGCAGCAGCAGGGAAGGAAAGAGGCTTACTCTCCGCTGCTGTTGTTTTCCACTGCTGTGAACTGATGCTCTCTGCCATGTGCTGCTCTGCCTTGGTGCCAGGTGAGTATGGATTGAAATCTCCACAAATAGTGAGCTAAGTAAACTTTTCCTTTCTGAATTTGTGGTGTCAGGTATTTTGTTCTAGCAATGAGTGAAAAGTAACTGAGACAACTAAAACCACAGTATATTTGTCTGTTTAGGAGTAGTGAGTGCTTTCCTCAATAAAACTTTGAGAAATTTTCCTGCATAGCTTCCTCCTGGGGATCCTGGATGACAGGGGAGAGCAATGTGACAGGTGACCTTCAGTCCTGCCCCACTGTCTAGGGGGGCCCAGTCTCCGGGTCCTAATAAGTTTCCCCTGACCATTCCAAGTAGGGCAGATGGAGCTTGCTTACTTGCAAACTGCTAAGCAAATTCTAATTGGCAAGGAAACTGGTGAGAAAACTGGCAGTCTAAGAACTGTGGAAGGACTTGTTCCTAGGAAAAGTGACCAACAAACTGGGAAGGACATCTCAGCTCTGTTTAGCAGAGGACAAGTGGGATTTTGGACTCTGCTGCCATCTGTAGCACACATGAGATCAGACTTAAGTACTTGAGAGCCATACAGTCCCTTCACTTCACTTTAGTCCATTCATCAGTCCTCAACACCCTTGCATTCTCACTAATTCACTCCATGGAAGGATATGGGTTTCCTGGCAGATGAAAGCTTCATGATGAGAGGTCAGTTAGCAACTACAGGTCACATGGCATTTTAGATAGGGAGATAAACTCAAGGCCAAAACTACCAAAATTCCAGAACCAAGTGAGATAGTGAGAGGAAGAGAGCTAGCAGTAAAGAAGCCACCCCAAAAAACTCCAGGAAGGGATGTCTATAAGGGCGGTGACAAGTGGCCCTAGATTCTAGGCAGTTTGTGGTACATAGCTAAGAAGGGCTGAAGGAATGCTTTTCTCATAGGACTGTGTTCTCTCTCACTGTCTGGGAAAACACAAGGCCACATGTTTCCCTTCTCCTCTAACATAAAGTGGAACATTCTAGCCTCCAGTTCTCTACCATACACTTATTTTTCTAGGGGCTGAGGCGACGACACCTACTGAAAAGGCAGCCTGTAGGGGTTTGAAGCAAAAGAGAGGTCACAGAAACATAAGCTTGAGCAACATGTGGAAGTTTTCCACTTTTTAATTACATTTACTAATTCAACATTATTAAATATTGGGGCTGGTGAGGTAGCTCAACAAACTAAAGCACCTGCTTCGGCAATTTTAGGCAAGTACAAGGACCACAGTTCAGTCCCCAGCACCACATGTAGTGCCAGCCCAGGGCGAGCTGAATCTGCCAAAGTCTGAGTGTAGTGGCACACATCTGTAATCCCAGCATGGGAAAAGCTGAAAACAGAAGGATTACTATGTGTCTGAGCTGCATAGTGAGACCCTGTGACAACCAAATATATTAAAAAATAAAAAATAATAAAAACAATCCAACCTGTGAATTTAATGAATGACCAAGGAAACAAAAATGAGAAAGAGAAGAGAAATATAAAATATCTTCAAAAGAGATATTTGTCAAGATGTACTTTGGATGATGGTCTCCAAGAAGAGTTTCTAAATTCTTGTGCATGATGAACTATGAACTGGATGTGACATGCGTCAGTAAGGAAAAAGGAGGACAGGTGAATAAAACTCAGTCAATGGTATGCTCAAATTGAGTGATCTTGCACTGGCAGAGAGGAAAATGGCACAAGCATTTGAGGGCATTGGGTTTACCAATTTATAACGTTGTACCAGGCCTAGGGTGCCTCTCACTGGCATCCTCTTCCCAGAGCATGATTGGCAACATGATTGGCAGGGTACTGAGTCATGTCAGCTATATCTATAGAGCATGTCCTTTCCTATAATTTACTCTGTTATAGTTGGACATATGAGATGCAGTCCATATGCATGAGCCTTCAATAAGCTCTGGGTGAAGAAAGGTTACTATAGGCCATGCCAGAGGATGTGGCATACATATGTCCTCTCTTTACCTCCTGTTTGTAGGCCTTAGGGCAAAGGTTGGGTTTTGTCCCTATGAAGTCACTCAAGTTCAGATGAGTGGAGGGGAGTAGTCCATCAGCCCCAATTGTACGGTCCATGTTAGTTGATCTTTAGTCCAGTTGTGGGAAATTACCTTTCCTTCTTTTGTTATTCCTAGCCTCTAGTAGTGTCTACAGCATTAATTTAAGGAAGAGAATATTTTTCCCTGTTCTTCTTTGGGAAATCAGTGTTTTATTCTATTTCTTGGTAACACATTTCATCTCTCTTTAAGCAATTTTATTATTTTTAAATTTTTCAATGGACCCATAATTATACATTTTTATGGAGAACAATGCGATATTTTGATACCAGAATATATTGTATCATGATCAGATCATGGCAATTAGCATATCCATTACCTTAGAAGTTTATCATTTCTTTCCGGCGACAACATTTAAAATATTCTTCCAGCTATGTGACATGCACAAAATACTACTTTTAACTGTAGTCACCCTACTCACTGTTCTATAGAGCTCTAGAACCCATTCTTCTTCATTGTAAGTTTGCATCCACTGGCTCCCCCTCTGGCTCCCCCGGGGAACTCTTTCCTTCCAGTCTCTAGTTACCCCTTCTTTTCTTTTTATTGCATTGTATAGGAAAGCTTTGGTTTAATAACATTTTACTGACCACTTTGTGATCTCTTATGGCCAAACATTGTGCTAGTTACAAAAATAAATGCTAAGCAGTTTGTTGAAGAGATGTAGAACATAGAATCTGGATAAGATATTCTCCTTTGAGATCCATCATTTTCTGGCTGTGTGATCTTACGAAAGTTACTCTCTGTACTGAAGTTTTTCCATGTAAATTGGGTCACCTCTTAGGGTTCATGCTAATATTAAGCAAGACAATGGAATATAAATTTCAACAAAGCATTCCTCATTCGGTGAAGTTGATAAACATTGGCTGTAGTGAAGACACACTCATTTTCTGCTTTCTTAAATCTCATCATTGTAAGGGGGCTTCTAGGGAAGGAAGAATCTGAGCAGGAACTGACAGCATGCATAAGGAAAAGACTGGAAATGTTGGTCTCACTAGGAACACAGTGGAAGATAAGCCTGGAATATCAGGCTTAAAAACAACATGGAAGGTTTTGGATCTCAAAGAACTCTGCAGGCAGCAGGGAGTCACTAAAATTTTCAAGAAACCTCCCTATGCCTATAGTTTTGTGTTTTGAGAAACTAACTTTGGGAATAGCAAGGAGGAGAAATTGGGGCAGTGATATAATAGAAACAGAGAGGACAGTTAAGAGATTAAATTTCACCATTCACCCTTTCATCTATTTGTATTTCCCCTGGTTCAGTTTCTTTTTACATGAGAGGAGTTTTTTCTTTATACTAATTCCATTGATAATCATTGATGAAACTCTCTTTGGACTTTTTAATCTTCTATCTGCCAAGGACTATTTGTTCCAGCCAAATCCCAGTAATGTATCCAGAAACAAAATAGATAATCAACATTATATTTTATTTATAAGTCTCAACTCTCCTTGCTGCTGGCCACTGCCATAATATTGCTTTGGAGAACAGCATCTCTCTTCTTGTGTTATGTGTTCTCATTTTTGTACTTCCTTCCAGTATTGAATACTATATTCACACTCACAAAGAAAAGAAAAATAAGAAGAGAGATTTAGAGAACTATCCATTTCTTCATTATAGTAATCTTGGGGAACCAGAGCTGGCCTTCTGTTCTGGACCTTCTGAAACAGTAATTTTACTTACACCAGTTGCACTCGTGTAATGCAAACATCCATGCAGTTAGAGACACAGCACTGCCCGCCGATAACCTTTCAGCTGTTTGTCAGCACCACCTTCGCATCAAACTCCCAGTCTGCTGAAAATAGAACATCAATAGCCCTGGGTACCTCACTTTTGAAAAACAAACTAAAAAGTAGATAAGTCTTGGGGAATTGAGCTTTACATAATGCTGCACACTCTTTAAAATTGATTTACTGTTCTGCCAACCCACTATATCCATGAAGTAGCCTAGTTTCTGCTACGTGAGCACTTATTATTCTGCCTGAGGTGATTCAGATGGTTGCAAAGCCCTGCAAACATCCATTTATACTGAGATGGATTGGAGATGAAGGAGACATGAGTTGGCACTTCAGGCGGACTAGGATGGCTGGGCACGTCCGTTGTGACAGTTGGAGAACTGCCACACAGCCTGATGGGACAGAACACTTCTGAGTTTCCCATGGATCATCAGTATGCATGAGAACCTGCTTAATTTGTCCAAAGATAAGCAGCATAAAAGGTCCAAAAGGCCTCTGAATCAGAGTTACCCAAAGTTTCAAACAAACAGACCTGTAGTCTATAAGCAAACATGAAAATCCCCATGGAAACTTCAGTTCACTTGTGCTGTATCTTTCCCTATAATCTAATGCCAAGATGTAATTAGATATAATTCAAGATATGCATAATTGCAACTTGTTCAGAAGAGGTTATTTTTTGACTTTCAAAAATGAGAAAATGTGCACATTCCTTCATAGGTTTATTGAAGCAAAGTTAAGTAAATCCACAAATATATACCCTGTTGTGATTAATATATCCTAAACAATATGTACTGTTGACTTTGGTAGGAATACACACAGTAGCATATTCTAAACTAATATTGATCTCAGTAATGTAATTAACTGAAAATGGAAATATCATTTCAATAGGCAGTTTGAATTTCTATATAAAATTCAGTCATTATTTAGCCTTAAAAGCAAAATAAGTAATTGCAAGTTAGTTCCCTGTCATCTTTGAGACTATCTTAGGTAAAGGTGAGAGAAGTCTAGAGTCAGAATAATTCATTGCTTTTCAGGGAAATAAGGACTACTCCCGGAAGCCATGAGGCAAGGATGCTATATTAAAAAAATAAAAATAAATAAAACAGACACCAGAAATTTCAATGCTAACATAAAAAATGAGTTTCACTGAAATTATAATTTATTTTTTTCTCCAGTCACTAGAGAATATTTACATGAGATAATTAGATTAACCACATAAAACAGTAAAGTCAACTGTGGATACTGTTTGAGCAAAATGTTTATTTTGTTTACTTCTCAATTGATCACTTCATTGAAACACAAAAAGGACATGTTAAATGTTAGAATCGAATTTCAATCCAGTAAGTTGTCAGTCACATGGGCTTGTATCCTCATGTATAAACTGTAATCATGGAGAACTGTGTTTTGTACCTAGGGGTTGGCTATAAAAGACAAGATCAAAATTATTTCAGGTTCAGTTTTTGGCTTTGATTTCAATGATTCATACAAATCCCCCTTTATCACAGGTCAGTGATTTCAGAGCAGAAAATCTCATTCCTCCCAAACCACTCAGCTCCTAGATTATTTGAACTTCACATTGCTACTGAACATCTCTTGGGTCTTTAGAGGAGGGGCAGGCCTCTCACCACAGTGGAAATGAACCAGTTGATTTAGGTTCAGGACTTCTTAAAAACTTAGAGTTTCTGTTTCCCTTAGAGAATCCGGTTTGCTCTAGGTCTGAGACTTCCAAAGATCTGATAAACTTCTGATAACTGGAAAAGGCTCATAGGAACCTGCACCCAAGTAACACTGGGAAGTTCCTTTAGAAAGACCTAGTGTTTGCTGACATGAATCTGACCTTCAGGGAGCTGTCCTATAGTTTTAGCATTGGAAGTTGCCCAAGTTAGAATGTTATTATTAGCAGTAAGATTTTTTTTTTCCAATTATAGTTTGGATTTCAGCTCATGGCATGAATTAGAAATTGAACTGGAATTAACCTCCTCCTTGCTTGTGGTCTTACTCAGTTTGAAGCACTAAAACAACAAAGATTTCTCAAAGTCTGCAAGCTAGAAGTCTGAGATCAGAGTGATAGGATAGTCAGATTTTTGTGAGTGTTTTCCTCCTGGTTCTCAGAGGGATTTCTTTTCATTATGTTCTTGTACAGAGGAGTAAGAAAGATCTTGTGTCTATTCCTGTCTTATAAGATAGGGCATTAATCTCATAAGAAGGACTCCATGTTCACTTACCAATTGGCTTCTAAAAACTCCATCTCCTAATCCCACTCTGGAGGTTAAGATATCAATGTTAATCTTGGAAAGACACAAATGTTCAGTCCATAACACTCAAAATTCAAGAGAACTTTGTCTCTATAATATGCAAACTGTTAAATGTAATCTACCTTTGTTCTTCAAATCCTTAATATTTCTTGGCTTGGGACACTTCTTCATTGTCCCATTCCTATATCTTTGCTATCTTCCATCACTTTTTCTCGTACAGTCCATTTCATGATCACATAAAGTTGCTTTCCCCTTCTTACCTTCAAATCATTTTATGCCTTTGCTTGCAACATTCCCCCTGTCCTCACCCACTGCACTTCTTGTAACTGATACTCATCTTCCAAGGCTTGCCACAGAGGTTATCCACTGCCACACATGTTTTCTCAACTCTTTCAGACAGAAGATAATTAAACTCCTCACTTTTATTTCTTCATTACTTTATACTACTTCTACCATAGTACTTACTACTTTGTAAGTGGCAAGACAGTAGAGTTGATTTTTTCCCCCTATACCAATGTTTGTATTTTTTTAAAATGTCTGCTTACCTACTCCTGGTTTGAAGACCTGGGATCTGAGAGGATGGAGTGTCGGAAGATTCTTCCATGCTCATGATGATCCATAAGAGCAGCAGTAGTAGTTGAAGGAGTCAGGAGCTGGAGTGAGTATCTGAGGCCTTCTGTGAGTGAGGTGAATGAGAAACAGGGTTATAGATAACAGTAACGACTGGAGGCTAACAGTGGTATAGCTGCATGATGTGAACCTCAGGATACAGAGGTTTGCACAGGAGGTAAGAGACAGCCCTGGACCAGAAGTGCTGAGGAGAACCAGGGAAGATGCCTTGATAAATTCATGGAATACTTTAAATTGTTCTGTCTGTGAACAGCCATTCTAGCACTATTCAAAAGACAATTTGGCTTTAGTGAAGAGGAGAAGTAGGAGAACATTCTGCAGGAGGTTTGAGCCTGGAGAGGAGTTTGCAACTGGCCAAATTGAAGTTCTAGAGATAATGGAAAGTTTGAAAAAGAGGGGTATGGGGCAGACTAATTAATTACATCAAGCAAGGTGAAGATTGAGCCTAGGAGATTAGATTTTTAAAGGCAGGCAGGAGGATAGAAGCATGGTGCATCATGACTCTGTGATCTCTGTCATGTTCCTGGACAACTGGGCCAATGGCTATGGTCCCATATATTTTCTTTGGTACAGTGCCACAAGATTGGAACTCTCTGAGATTTGTTGAGGTGTTGGTAACTCCTATAAACTAGGTGCTAATCCTGGCTCTGGCTCTGGTGAGTGAACAAAGCAAGCATATAGACTGACCTCAGTAGACTTTCATTTCCTTGTATGGGATGTCAGAGGGCTAGATTCTATACTCCTGGAGATTATTTCTGGCTGTTGTGCTATGAAGACTTTTATTTTTCTTTTTTTTTTTTTTCAGGAAGTTTGGGCACTTCATATTTTTTGAGGTATTTTATCTGTCTAAAGACTCCTTAAAGACCTAATATGAATATATTGTTTTATATTTTTGCAAGAAAAAAATCATTGAGCACCTATTCAGCATCCTTTGTTGATGGATTAGAAAACAAATGTATATGTGATGTGCTTTAGGCTTTTCATACTATTAGGAGACATGAGATATCTCAGGAATAAGTGTCATCTTGTGAAGTGCTGTATCATCAGGCAAGTTAAAATGAGAATACCCCAACCTGCACCTTGACTGCTCTCTGCTCAGATCATTATCTTTAAGATCCACCATTTTTATTGACCCTCCAATACTCAACAGCCCTGTACTTATGTCTCTAGAGCTTGAATATTCCAGGTTGGGTTCATTTTTAAAGGATGTTGGCCTCAAGATAACAGAATTCCAACAACGCTAAAAAGAGAGCTGGTGAAATATGTGTATAGCTCCCTCTGAAATTTCACTTTGACAAGTTTATTTTCCTTGGAGAAATGTTAGAGGTAAGAAGTAAAGAATTCTGTGGGTTTTGGTTTACATGAAAGAGTAGATATACATGTAACTTCCATCTGATGAATCTTTAAAATTGTTGTTTAGGTGACTTGTCATGTATTTAATATAAAATCTGATAGAGAATATTCATATGGGGATTTGAAAACTTTTGTTTTCAAATTTGGCTCAGATGTTGATAATATAGCTTATGATATATTAAGTGCAAGGTCCTGAGTTAGATTCCTGATATGCAGGAAAGAAAGAAGAAAGGAAGGAAGGAAGGAACAAATGAATGAACGAAAAAAAGAAAGAAAGAAAGAGAAAATGAAAGGAAGCAAGCAAGAGAAAGAGA
>NDGN011549468.1:11840-21925 GCA_002564285.1 Tympanoctomys barrerae | reverse complement strand
ACACTATTAGTTCAAAACTTTCTTCTCATTGAACTAAGAGAAAGTAGCTGTATGTCTATGCTAACTATTTTGTGTATATATACATATTTTTTCACTACAAAATGTTCTTTCATTTATCTTCCCCTTTCTTGTTTACTTTTGTCAGAGATGGGTATTACATTGCCATTTGTATACTGTGGATATATGAATTCAGCAAAGTAATCCAATACAGACTAGTGGACTATATTAGATTACTTTGCTGAATTCATGCACCTACAATATATGAATGGCGGGGCTGGGGGATAGCTCAGTAGAATAAGTGCTTGCCTGGCAAGTACAAGGGCCTGAGTTCAATCCCAGCTTTACCTCCCCCCAAATATATATATTTGGTAAATATATATATATATATATATATATATATATATATATGAATGACAATCTTTTTCTTTTTAAATTATCAAAAGACCTTTAAAATTATTTCATCTATTAACTTCTAGTTTGTAGTTTATGTAGTATTGCTTATCAGTTCTCTCTTAAAATTCATATTCAGTTGAGAATAAAAAATTTCTTTTTTTTAAAATTTCATCTCTAACCAATTTCAATTAGAGCCAGTTTTAAAATGGATGACTTCTAATTCAGTTTAGGTCATATGTTGGTTTTATGACATAAGTTATATTGTACAATATATAAGCAATTATGTATTCAGAATTTAAAAGCTTATCAACGGATTAAAGTGCCTACAAACAGGCACAGGGGCCAGGGGTTTGATCCCTGGGACTGCCATGCTGGCCCTGCCCCCAGGGCTCGCTGAGGGTGATTGAGACTGGGAGTGGTGGTGCGCATTTGTAATCCCAGCTCTTGGGAGGCTGTAACAGGCAGATCACTAAGAGTCCAATCTACTAGTAAGACTCTGAGCACCCTGCAGACCCTTTCCTAAAATACGAAAAAAAAAAAAAAAAGCTTAGAGATAATGTTAGCATTGTTAACATATATTAAAATATTTTATTATAGTCTTTAAACATTCATATTCATTATCATAAATAATATTGGTATTTCAAATACAGCTATATATTATCTGTATTATTACAGATAAAATTAATTTACAGATTTAAAGATTTAATTTAATAATTTAAATAATTTTCAGATTATTTTATATTGGGCTATCTCTTTGACTTCTCTCAGCAAAAAGTACTCTTGCATTGTTTTATTTAATCTTTATAGAAATGTTGTGAAGGTAAAATATGTATTGTTGGCTTTATAATACATATAAGAAATTTGTTTAAAATATAGTTGATAAATGACAGAAATGGAACTATAGTCTCTAAATTGTAGTCTTATTTGTTGTCTAATTTCTTATTATTTGTTGTTAAAATGTTGTTCCTATATTCTTCCTTGAGGTAGAGCTTATAAACTTTTGTTTTCACAAACAAAAATATATTTTATTTCTCTTTTGAAGTCAGTATCTTGTCAGGTCCTGAGAACAGTAAGTTAATAGGGCATTTTTTACATCCAAAGTATAAACACATTGGTAAATAATTTTCATAATTCATGCCATAGTATAATCTGGAAATCAAAGACAGCATAATTTGTAGCTTGTTCCTTTAACAAATAATGTGATTCAGGATTATCTTTTCTACTGCAGTGCTATTGATTGAACATATAAAGTGTATACACCTGTCCCACTTGCTTTATCATCTAGTGGAGTGAAGAGCCTCTCAGTAGGCTCTCAGGAAACAGACATTTGCACTTCATTTTTGCCTTAACATTAAGTTGAGAGGGCCAGCCAAATAGCTCAGTGGATTAAAATGCCCACAAGCAGGCACAGGGCCAGGGGTTCAATCCCTGGGGCTGCAGTGCCAGCCCTGCCCCCGAGGAGCTCTGAGAGGGCAATTGGGACTGGGCGTGGTGGTGCACATCTGTAATCCCAGCTCTTGGGAGGCTGTAAACAGGCAGATCACTATGAGTCTGGTCTAGTAGTGAGACACTGAACACCCTGTAGACTCTTCCCTAAAATTAAAAAAAAAAAAATCAAGTTGGTATAGATCTTTGAAAAATATCATTTAGGCCACCTAGTCCTAGTTTGCTCGCTTGTAGAATAACCGCAGTAACACTTTGGCTGCCTGCTTATCTGTGTGATCCTTATGAAGGAAATACTTTACAGATAAAACTGAAATTTAGAAATGAATGCAAATGAAACAAATCCAGAATGATAAGGTTTGATTCTGTATTACACGAAATAGTTCCTACCAAATTACTGGAGTTATAAGAAGAACAGCCACCTGAAAATATCCATCATATTCCTCAAGTAGATTTCACATCTGAGGGATAACAGGTAAACTGAGGTGACGGCTGTGTCAGCCCCAACGTGATTCAGTGTCACTCTGCAGAGCCTGACTGGCCAGCGAGCTTTATCAATGCAGGCTTATAGGCTGAGCGAGATTGGAGTGCCCCCTTTTGCTTTGCCTTAAGCCGTGAGTGCAAAGTCACATACTTTTCATTCTAAATCAAGTGGAAATAAGTTATAGTGAGAAACTTCTAACATTTCTAGAAAATAATGGACATAAAAGCTATATTTTTGTGCATTTCTACCTAGAAGGCAAACCCCTGCTTGGAGATAAGTAACCCGAGGCTCTTTTCCACCCACACATTGTCTTCATTGCAACCTTTATTATGTGACAGTGTGTTTGGGTTAGTGTGTGGAGGGGCAGCACAGAAGAAATTAAGGCATGGGAGAGCCAGGGTCGTGTGGAGCATTCATAAAAAATTAAGTGCCCTCAGCAATCACAAAAGTAGGTCGTTTCATTCTTAATTAAATTTATAAATCATAGTCACTGATTAACCTGCATGTGGATGTTAGATAAATTTGAGATTTCTTTATTGTCAGAGCTATTTTACAAACACATGCCACTTATAAGACATAATATCAAGAGTTTTTTTTTTTTTTTTTTTTGGCGGAATGGGGGATTGAACGAAGGCCCTTGCACTTGCCAGGAAACCGCTTATTCCTCTGAGCCATCTCCCCAGCCTCAAGTTTAAAGATTATCCAAGAAGATTATTTTTTAGATCTCACCATCCTTTATCCAGTCTTGAATATTTCCAGGATTTTCTGTCTAAATCTATGTTTATCTTTGTGTTGCTTGTAAGAGTAAGAAATGAAAAGAGAGACCTCAAGTCTAGAATGCATGGTACATCATGTTTGTTTCTGTTAGGAACTATGTTTAAGTCTGTTGGTGCTAAAATTTCAAGATTATGCAAAGAAATGAACAGAACACTTTAAGGTTTTAAAGGTATAATAATCTGAGTAGAAAACAATAAAAAAAATCTACACTGTCAAGTGAAAATTGCATGAACTGTGGGCAAATATATCTCTTCTGATATAAAACACAGCACAATAACGTGAGACACATTTGATCCCCAGAAAGAGGAGAAAGAAAGAGGTCTATGGAGGGCATTTGAAATCATTATCTTGAAGGTCAGAAAAGGACATGGGATGGATTATATGAAATACTAACTACACATCCAGGTATTAGAGCACATTGCAGAAGTGACAATGCATTTTGTTGTTGATAGAAGTAAATTCATATTTTTTTAATCATCATTAAGAAAATGCTATCATTTTCAGTGATCTGTTAGGAAGCCTGGTATTTGGATCAACTTAAATTGAAATGTGTAGCTATTTTTACCTGATATTTTTCTCAGCTCTGAAACAGCATGCTGGAGTTATAAAATTAATATTTTATAATTTTACAGAAATATCAGTACTCTCAGCACGAAATGGCTTTTCTATAAATATCTATGTAGATATTTGGTGTTTCCTTGAAATAATTAGCAATACGAAATTCAACAACAAGTTGCTCTGCAAATTCTGCCGGTGATAATTATTACATCGGTGGTGTCCCATGCCAAATATGGAAGTCATTCCTTGAGGTTGGATAAGGGATTTTTTTATTTAGATTTAGAAAAGTTTGAAATGTGAACCATAATTCTTCTGCCCTAAACCATCCAAAGGTGAAGACATGAAATATTACGATAGTCACATAAATCACCCGTTTATAATTTCCCTTTGTTTTCATGGTGCAGCATATTATTGCCTGTTGGAAGTGAGTGTATTGGCATAAAAGCCCCTTGAGAGAGAAAAGTGTATATTGATCCCTATAAGTGCATTGCCATAATACCTTGAAGTTATTGAAAGTGACCCTAATCCATGTTCTATTTCCAACAGTAGCTTTCTTTCATGTGTTATGTATTGATTTGCAGTTAATAGAGATGCAAAAATAATTTGCACTCTGAGAAACACATGTTAAGCATCACCTTATTATTTGAATGTGATTGCAGAATTCGGAAAGCATCATAGACATTCTATTGAATATAGGAGGTAAGAGGTTGCTGAACGTAACTGTTGAAAAGGTTTTATGCTCTAACTCTGGGATGAAATAGCTACATAGGCTGAATATCTATGTGGCCGCAAAGTACAGCCATGTTTACAAGTACGTAGAGAAAGTACGTTCTAGAATGAGAGGTTGTTCATGTGATAATCCAAATTCTGGGTGTTCTTGGGTATAGTATGGTTGGATTTTGCAATTTCCAGTTGGAAAATGATGAGCACATTAGCCTTCAACTAGATCAGTGAGCAGCGTATGTGAATGGGGCACAGTTTTCAAGGAGCTGGTATGAAGTTTGAAGTTCTATGTAGGTAAAATTCTACTGGCTGTGGCAGGCGTGTCTTCATTGTTATTTTCTTCCATAACAAAAGTAAAACTGTCTGCCAAGAGCCAGTGTTGTGAAAAACTGGCATAGATTTGAACATTTGAACCCTGTCTCTTGTGTGCATTTCTGATGACCTGAATCAAATAAAGGCTGCCAGTTTTGATTGATGAAAACTCACTTTGCTTCGTGATTCACAGGTTTTTCACTTGATGTTTCTAAACTGGCACTGTTTTTAACATCTTGAACTTCAGAAAGAAGGGTTGAGGAAGGTTCCCTGTTCTGTGTAAAACCATACATAATATGACCCAATTTTTTGACTGAAATTAAAGTTTATAGAGATATTATTTTCCAGATCTAAATACCATTTAAATGTAAATAATTTGTTACACTTGTATATGATTATTTCATACTTCACTGTCATAACTTCTGGCATGTATCTTAGTAGCAAAGATTAAAAGCTTTACACAAATGTGAGACAGACATGTGGAATATGATATTAAAATATATATTTTAAATAATTTATAATTCAGGAGAGAAATTCAGTGTTTAGAGAAGTTATATGTATTTTTTGACTCCACAGGTATATATTGTTGCTAGGTAACTTAGGATTTCATAAGTGTAAAATCTGATACTTTGAGCTCTAAAAGAAAAAAAATTGATAGGGGCTTAAAAATTCTTAATTCTTAATTTCCTGACAATTTCAGAACAGTTTGCATAAATGAAGATAACCAGGATCAGCAGAAAATAAATGAACATATAAGAATGTTGTGTGCATATCAGTTCAATTAAAAATATGTATTTTTGTCAAAGAAATATCCTATTCAACTTTTAAGGGAGGAAATATTTTGAAATGTTCAGTACTAACTTCCAAGGGGTATTTCTGAAACTCCTTCTCTTCCTGCATGTGCCTCTCCTATGTGGAATTGTGTACTACTTTCTAAATGTTCTAGTACATTTGCAAATCATTTCTCTTGGCGCCATTGTTTGCATGCAAGATTCTGCCTCTTCAGCCTCTCCTGTCAATGCACTATAAAAAACAAATTTAGTAATTCCATTTTAAGTTCCCTCTAAATTATTTTTCTTGGGTGTAATCTCTCCCTCCTAACTGAAACACATGGGCATGTACATAAATACATGCCCAGAAGCACCCAAGGTATTTACTGTCACTTTTATATGTCCCTTTGCCCTCCGCTTCCTCATCTTTCTCTACACTTTCTCTACATGAAACTGTATGTGCTACTCTTTGCTTATAGTCAGGCTTTTCCTTGGCACAATCCCTTCCTTTTTAAATCTTTGTCATAGGGCCAGCCAGATAGCTCAGTGGACTAAAGAGCCTTCTTAGGCAGAGTACAGTGGCCTGAGTTTGATCCCCAGAGTGCCGTGCCGGCCCTGCCCCTGGGGTGCGCTGAAATGGCAATTGAGACTGGGCATGGGGGTGCATGCCTGTAATCCCAGCTCTTGGGAAGCTGAAGACAGGAGGATCACTATGAGTCCGATCTATGTGATAAGACCTGTAGACCCTGTCCTGAATACATTAAAAATAAAATAATAAATCCTTGTCATAGACTCAAACTGATTCTTTTACTGATGTGACGACAATGTATGGATTAGTGAATGGCCCTATATCGCCCATGATTATATGAAAAGAAATTATATTGAAAGTTGAAAGACAAAGTACTAGGAATACTTTTCCTCTGTAGAGTCAGTGCTGATAATTAAAGTGTTTCCTGATACAATTTTGTGGCTGCCTTGTTTTTCAAAGTCTGTGCCTTTAATTTAAAGAACATGATGATCTCCATATAAAATGGTCATAATGAGTTGTGATCATCCAGCTACTTCTTATGTGAATTTGAAATTTATGGATGATTTTAAAAAAATCATCCTTTATTGTAATATGCATGCAGACAGACTTCAGGCATTGTCAACTGGACATTTGCTATCCTTCAGAATGTGTCACATCTGTGTCATAGTACACTCAGAAAGAATAAAGACAATTTGAGTTGCTTTCGATGACTATTTAAGTCAATTGTTTGGGTAGGAATATAATTTGTTTTTGTACCAGGAATCAAACTCAGCACCTTAAACTTGCCAGGCAGGCACTTTCGCCACTGAACTATCTCCCTAACCCGAGGAATATGATCTCTTCGAAGGTGCTTTTGAGTGTAATTATTATGAATAATCTGGAAAGCATTCTGAATGCTATCAATTTCACTTTATGTTATGTAACATATGATACATACTATGGAAGATGAGAGAAACACTGTGGTGTGTGTGTGTGTGTGTGTGTACAAGTGAATGTTATTGGTAGAGGTTGAACTTCAAACATGTGATGAAGGGAACAAGCCTTGTCCTAAGGGGGAAAAATGAATAAGGTTATTTCCTTAGGTTGTGCCCCCAGTCCTCCCCCTATTCCTCTAATCTTCTGTGCTTTACTACTTGACAGTTTAATTCTCAGATAATGAAGGCCAGAACAGGTGGATGCTGCAATCTGAAAATAATCTTAGCTGAAGTCACATATTTATTGATCAGGAGAACAAAGAAATGAGAAAGTCTTACAAATGACATAGGAAGAATTGGCAAGAATCATCTCTGTATTCCAGATTAAAGCATAATTCCTTTTTTAGGGTCTTTGAAACTCAGCAATTTCCTTTAAAATAATTACAGCACGGTAAGTGCAGCGCAGTAGTGGAACAGCTTTCACCACTCGTCAGTTCAGCTGATTCTATCTTGCCTCCATTCTCTTAGTGAGCTTAGCTTTTTTAAAGCTTCAATTCATCTATAAAATCACTTATTTCAGAGTGATGGAAGGGATTAGAAGAGATGGTGCACACAGAGTTTTGCGCAGTTCTGGAAGGACAGTCTCGGAGACTGTTAGCAAAGTTTTTAAATGATGGCATCCTTGAAGAGCTTGTTATAAAGTTCCCCCCCATGTTTTAATTCTGAAGTAGAATCTTTTCACTTGTATACATCTAAGCAGTTTATGTCTTGTGGTAGGCATCCACATGGATAATCTCTGACGAAAATCCACATTTAAATACAGGAAACACTTCTCACTGTCTCTTTTCCTGGAGGCTAATACTAAGAGTCATTTTATCTATTCATGTGTCATGATGCATCATTCTGACTCTTGTCCTCTGGGCTTTGAATGTACATTGATGTTTCTCTAAGAACGGACTTCAGTATCCCTGGCATATTGGAGAGCAGAGACAAGCAGAATGTTATCTCCTCCTTCCCGAGTGTTTTCCTTTTCTTGATACAGGTGTTACTCGGAGCCATCAGAGCAGGCTACATTGTCTTGTTGTTGAGACAGTAACACATTACACTTTGAGTGGCAGCAGTAAAATCACCTTTCAGAGTATAGTGAGATATTTTTATCATCTTCTGTCATTGGATGTTGTAAGTCATGTTTCTTTCTTTTATTGCTTACTTGGGTTACTTTAATTAGTCGTTTTAAGTCTTAGTGCAGAACTTTCCTTTTATCTCTGTAACAACAGTTCCAGGTCCTGGGGTCGACCATCTTGGCTGTTGTTGGCCTACAGCAAACATGGCATGTTTCCTGGTGAGGAGTTTCCAGTGGAGGAGACGTGTTGTACTGCAGACAGGACATATATGTCAGGGCAAAACTCCCTTTTGATATCCTACTTCCTATGATCATTTTCCCATGTAGATATCTTCCAAAATACTTTCTGTGGCCATCAGGAGATATTGTGAGGATAGATATACAGCTCCAGTCTCTTAATTCAATGAATAGAGAGGTTTGTTCTAATAGTGTTTGAGACAGGATATCATGTCTGCATCTCGTACAATGAAGAACCAAGAAGACAACAATATACAATGTATTAATTATTGAAAATGTGCCAGTAATTGGGTGTGAAACTGTCTCATTGCTATTTGTGTCTCAATAAAATTATTAAAAAAAGATAACTATATGCAAGGAAAATTTGACATCATGACAAAACAAAACATTTTGTGTTTTTCATATTTAAGATTCAGCATATTATCAAACAAATTCAAAAATTCAAAAAACCTAAACACCAAAAAAAAGGTAATGTGAGATGTCTGTCTCTTAATTGAGCCTTGATAAACTGAGTTGAGCTTGTTTTTATTTTATTTTAAAATAAATAAAATGTCCTTGTATGGCTTAGAAACTTTACTATAATTCTATGAATATTGAGCATCTGAGCTGTGCAAGATGGTGCTCACTGTGGATAAGGGAACCACTTTCCTTTGGTACAGGCTGTGCATGTCCACCTTCTTCTCAAGACTGATATTTTGTTGCACAAGGTGCAGGTGCTTCATAGACTTTGAGTCTCTCTTGGCTTGCAGTTTTATCAAGGCAGAGTTTGTGCTTGTTTCCATTTTCAGCAATTGCATATTGAAGCAGGGACTGACAGTATTTGGAGAATACCAGAGAGCCCTTTGGTTACCCAGAAGTCTGTGAGAAAGTAAGGGAAACAACTCAAACATGAATTTGGTAAGATATTTTAGGAGTCCCACTATGGTTATATTGCTATATGTCAACCAGAGCATCCGAATGTTAGCTCAAAGCCTCAACGAGTTCCCCTTGGACTTACATTATTGCTTTTATAACCACAAGTCCCCTCGCCTAGTTCATAAGACTTTTGCATTACAGTAATACACGTACCTCTGGTTTCTGTTTTTGTTATCACCCTTTGTGCTTAGTTGTCATATCTTAGAAATAAAAGATAACATATGGGTATGTAATTCAGTCACCAAGTGTATCCAAAGGAATTTGAGCATTATTTTTTAAATATTTTGTATCAGGAAGGGATTTAGGCAAAATGTAACATAATATCACAATTTTTTTTATCCATTTAGTGGGAAGTAGGCTGTACTATAAAATATCTGTATACATATATAACCAGTATAATGCTTGTAACTCTTTTGGGGAGATACCTAGAAAGGGAATACCTGGATCAAATGGAATCTCTAGGTGTAACTTTTTGAGGAATCTCCACACTCATGTCCATAGTGGTTGCACCAGTCTACACTCCCACCAACAGTGGAGAAAGGTTCTTTTTTTCCCCACGGCCCCTCCACCACTTGTCATTGGTTGATTTCTTGATGACAGCCACTCTTTCTGAGGTAAGATGGAATCTTGTGTTGTTTTAATTTAAATTTCATGAATGAACAGTGGTGGGGGACATTTTCACATGTATTTATTTGTTGCTTGTATTTCATCTGAGAAGTGTCTGTCCATTCATATCACATGCTTATTTTTGAATTGGGTTTTTAAATTTTAGGCTTCGATATCTTTTGAGTTTTTTACATGTGCTAAGTATTAGTCCTTTGTCTGAAAAATGTGGTGAAATATATTTTCCATTCTGTAGGTTGACTCTTCTGTCTGTCTTTTTTTTTTTTTTTTTTTTTTTTTTTTT
>NDGN011549468.1:0-11790 GCA_002564285.1 Tympanoctomys barrerae | reverse complement strand
GATTGAACTCAGGCCCTTGCGCTTGTCAAGGAAGTGCTTATTCTACTGAGCCATCTCCCCGGCCTCAATGTTGGTGGTGTCTTTTATTGTTGGAAAGCTTTTTAGTTTGATGCAATCCCATTTCTTTACTCTGCAATATTTCTCGTGTAATCAGGGTTTTATTTAGGAAATATTTGTCTGCACCTGAGTCTTCAAGAGTTTTACTTGTTCTATCTTCCATCTGATCAAACTTTTCTGTTTCACTTAAATTTTGGAGTCATTTTGATTTTGCTGTAGCTCATGGTGAAAGATATGGGCCAATCCCCAGCATGTCAAAACCAGTTTTCCCACTACTATTTATTAGAGAGGCTATCTTTCTTCCAGTAAAAGTGTTTGGCCCTTTTGTAAAAGATAAGGTAGCTGAGTATGCTTGGAGTTACTTCTGCATCTTTTATTCTGTTCCATTGATTCTCAATTTTTTTTTTTTTTCAATCACTGGAGCTTTGCAGTTTAGCTTCAAATTATAGATTGTGATTTCCCCGTGCCTAGCCCTTGTTGCTCAGATTTGCTTTTGTTATTCTAAGTAATTTTTGGTTCCATATGAACTTTAGAGTAGTTTTATATAGTTCTGTGAGGAATGCTGCTGTCCTTTTGGATTTTTTTTTTTTCTGGCTCAGGATACCTTAAGGGCAGGTCTGGTAAGGCATGAGGATCTAGGGATAGAATCACAATATCCTGCACCTGACTGCTTTTGCATAAGCAGACACTTAAACAACAGAGCTAACCCACAGGCCCCGCTATTGTTATTTTAATTGAGATTGAATTAAATCTGTATAAATTTGGAAGTATGACTATTTTCACTAAAGAGATTTTGCTAATTCAATAACATGAAATACCTTCCATAAAGATGGATACACTTGAGACAGTTTTAGGTAAATAAATTCACCTTAAAATATAATGCTAATGGCATTCCTCACAGAATGAGACAACATGATCCTAAAATTCACATGGAACCAGAAAAGGCCTTTCATATATCAGGAGTACTGGCACATGAAAGGAGGAAGAAAAGTAATGGGAAGTAATGTTAGTTATCTTCGTTTTGGCTTATACAGAGAAGTACAGATCAATTTGACTTAGCAGGAAGAGAGTGAGTTCTGGATTGAGCATGTTGATTTTGAGTTGCAAGTGGACTAAGAATAGGTATTCACACCTTATCCAAAGAACAGAGGCCAAAGTAAGACCAAAATATATTGAAGCCATTCAAATTTTGAAGAAGTTGGTTCAATGAGTTTATCATTTGGAACAAGTTAAGAGAGGTCAATCACTTGCCTGGCAAGCACAGGTCCTCAGTTCAATCCCCGGTACCACAAAAATAAATAAATAAATATAAATAAATAAATAAATAAAGAGTGACAAATTTTAAATAATGATGGGACAATGTGTATTGTCCCATTAATACACATTATGTCTGGACTTGGGTATTTCAAGGAAACTAAATATTACAATACAAAAATAGAAGTAAGTAAATAATAATCAAGAAGATAATATTCAAATTTAAGAATGTTTGCACAGAAAACATCTTAGAACAACTTAGTGGAATTCTAATCATAAGATCCTGAGTTTGACATAGAAAACTCCAGAGTTAGAAAACTACCTTCTCAGGTCAGATGAGTGGCTATATATTCTTGTAGCATAATTTGAACATTTATTAAAAGTTTCCAAAAGGAAGCCAACAAAGATTGGCTGCTTTAAATCACTGGATTGCTATTCAGTGTAGCAACATATATAACTGTATGTAAATCTCTGTGAAAATGTCTAAATAAACTATATCTTTGCATACAGCTTTATAGTTTCTGGAAGTATAATTATGAAAACAATGTATAAGTTTCATCAGACTCAGGCTTAGTGGGGAACTACTAAATTCATCATAGACAATAAAACACTACACTATTTTTTTTCATCAATATAACTGGACTGAAAAATCCAACCACTGTTACTTAACATTTTCTTTGAAATGTTCAGGAAAAAATAAATGAAAAATAATGATTTTATTGTTTGTGAATATTTCATAAACCTAGAACTCTTCCAAATCCATAAATATATTAGAATAATGAGTTCAATAATGTGCCTTGCCAGAATAAACTATAATTCAATAGTTTGCTTTTAAAAGCCAACAATAACTCATTGTAAAATAACTTGCCTGTGCTGTCAAAATATTAAGTACCAAGGAAATCATAAAAGAAATGTATAACATTATGCATAAAATTAGGAGATTTTCTGAAGGATATTTATCAAAATTTAAATGACCTTAAGAAGTTTCTTGATTAGAATGGCCCAATACTTAATTTTTCATGTATTTTAAATTTGTACTAATACATACTGTACAAAGTGTTTACATCCAGCTTGGGGTATTGGCACATGTACATACCATTTTAATTCTGTTCACCTCCTTCCACCATTACCACTGTTTCTTCTCTCCCCCATCTCTCGTAAAGAAGTCATTTCTCTTATTTTAATACGTTCATTAGAATCCATTATCCTTTTTATAGCTTCTCAATGTAAAAATAAATTTTAAGTTAAATCAGAAAATTACTTTAAAATAAAATGATATAAAATTTTTCCTGCCAATTCCTGACAGTTAACTGAATATATGCATAATTAAATGTTGTTAAAATTGATAAGATACTTAATAAGACTAAAATTTGAAAAAAAACCAATTACATAAAGGATGATACTTAACAATATTGAGTAAAGGTTATATGCTGAATAATTATGCTGTAGTTTTAAATATGGGAAATTATATAAGGAAGGATTATTCGCTTCTTACCATAAAAGAGAACATACCCCCAACATGTCACATATATAGTTGTTGAAATGCTAATGTAGAATTACATAAATGCATTTTAAATTTGATTGTGCACAGAGGCAAAAATTAAGAACATTTTTAAATATTTCACATAGACCATCTTTTACCATTGTGCTTTGGTGAATGGGAGTCAAAATAAAGTTAATTAAATAATGATTTGCCTATAAAAAGATTTGTGAGGCTTGAGTTCTACCCTAGTGTGCAAACACATGCCTAGCGTGCTAGATAGCTTGGGTTCAATACCTCATCTTCTACTATACACAAAATATGTCTAAAGACATAGAAGACAGAGAAGAAATGGAGGTTTAATATGCTAACAGTATAAATAGAAATTTGCCAATGTAAGAAGGAACAAGGACAGAGGGTAAGGCCGTTTGTAACAGGTGAAATGGCCCAGTCAGTGAGAATGAAGTTATAACCAAATACATTATTGGTAAAGGTGATCAGGTGGACTATGTTAATCCTTTGGTTTAAGTAAGTTGGCAGAAGCTCTTTTAAGGGGCAACCTGAAAACATTTTTAAATTTTGGATATCAGTGAGCCTTTAGTTCTAAAAATCTACTTTGAAATATATCACTTAAATTTTAAAATTAAATATTTATGTTTTATATATGAATATTTACAAAAATAAGAAAAGAAAAGCATCTCACATTATTTTGGTCACATTTCAATTAAAGTGTATTGCTTGCTGTACACATATAGGTACACCTATACTGGGATATGGTGTATTACCCTAGGTTGAAATTAACATGTTCATTAATAGTCTTTAAAGTAAACATAATTGATGTGGTAGAGGAGCAGAGAGAGTAAGGGAGAGAGAAAGAAAGAAGGCAAGGAGAGGGTAGTGTTTTTATATGAACTAGCTTGGAAATTTTATGAGAGATGAAAGATACTAGATTTTCCAGTTACATTATTTTTCTCTTTCTGTCTTTTTATATATAAAATAAATTTATATTAGTATGAAGTTAGAAGGCAAAGTTATTTTATAAGCTTTTTCAGTTATTTCGATGAGACAGCAAAAACATTATGTTCTCACTTTGTGGAAAGATAGCAAATTCTGCACATTGTTTGCTATTACAGAATCCTTATGAACCCTCAGCAACCTCAGCTTGAGCTTCCTCTTGGAAATTTTTAATAAATGTTCAAATTATGCTACAAGAATACATAGCCACTCATCTGACCTGGGAAGGTAGTGCTCTAACTCTGGAGTTTTCTATGTCAAACTCAAGATCTTAAGATTAGAATTCCACTAAGTTGTTCTCAGATGTTACCTGTGCAAAATCTATGTGAGCTGAAAACACTAAATAAGAATCAATCTACTATAATAAGCAAGGGCAATAGAACAATGTTAAATTTTTGCATAAACCTACACAAAAACCTTAAATCTAGAGAGAGAAACCCTTCTACACTTTTAATAAGGTAGTTGTAAGTATTTCACTTCATGTTTCTTTAATTTCTCTACATCTGTGTATATTTGAGAAATTGGGGTACTAGAACATACTGTCATTTATAATGAATGAAAATACATATTCAGGCACTAAAGTTTATGAATCTTCACATTTTTGCTATAGTCGTTAAGCAAAACCACAGCAGAAACACAGCTACTACTAAGCAAAGCATACACCTGTTCTTTGTTGTCCTCAGCAATAAACATTCACTAGAGCTTCAACAACAAAGATTAGCTGGTTTAAATCACAGAAATTTATTGTACCTCAATTCTGGGGAATAAGAAGGATTGGTTTCTCCAGAGGCCTCTCTTCATAACTTGTATGTGGGCTTGGTCTTTATGCACCTTCACAAGTGTGTCTGCCTCCTAATTGCCTGTTTTTTTTTTTTTTTTTTAAAGAACAGCAGTCACTTTGCATTAAGCAGGTAGCAAGAACCTCATTTTAATTTAACCACATCTTTAAGACACACACAGTCACTTTCTGAGGTCTGAGGTGTTGGGGCTTTAATGAGTGAATTTTCAGGGGTGGCAACAAAGCTGAATGACTCTTTATCACCATTGGAATTGTTTTTATATTTTAATCAATTAATAAATACTTATCCACCTAACTAAAGTGATGTTTATCTGAAAATAAGTGATGAAAGATCTTGTGATGTTGTATTTTAAGATAACATGTTACAACATTATGCTACTTCTGTGATATTCTTAGGAATGTGGAATTATAAAACCTAAGCAATAATTCCAGAAAAAGATACAGGATATGAGCTTTGTGCCCAGGGAAAGGACACCAGGCAAAAAACCTTAAACTTGAAAATCATTAGCCGTGAGGGTTGGCCAGATAGCTCAGTGGGCTAAAGCACCTGCTTAGGCAGAGTGCAGCGGCCCAAGTTCTATCCCTGGCGTGCTATGCCAGCCCTGCCCCTGGGGCGCACTAAGGAAACGATTGAGACTGGGCATGGTGGTGCACGCCTGTAATCCCAGTGCCTGGGAGGCTGAAAATAGGAGAATCACTACGAGTCTAATCTATCTAGTGAGACCATATAGATCCTATACAAAATACACTTAAAAAAAAAAATTAGCTGTGGTGGCTAAGCCCTGTCATGTCAACTTGATTGGTCTGGAGCCATCTATGGGATTAGTAAAGTGTACTGCTGGGTGTGTTTGGGTGAATCATAGAGGCGTGGCCTGCCCCCTTCTACTACTTCTGGGCATCTCACTTTAGTAAACAAAGCGTGTTTGAGTCCCCACATCTTCCCATCACAACCTTTCTGCCTTGGATCCTGCTCACCATGGAATGAACCCCTGAAGCCATGAGACTTCATATTAAACTTTCCTTTCTTTAAATTGTTGAGCCATGGAAACAGCTCAGTGGTCTACGTGCCTGCCTGGCAAGCTCGAGATCCTGCATCACATCCCCGGTTCTGCATGCTGTGCTGGCCCCAGAACCTGGGGCATGCTGTGCTGACCACCGAAATCAGGAGTGGTGGCGCATATCTGTAATCCTAGTGCTGGGGAGGCTGAAACAAGAGGATCCCTATGAGTCTGAGCTGCACAATGAAACCCTCTACCAAGTACATAACATTTATAAACAAATAAGTAGTGGATGTTGGGTATTGTGTACCAGCAATAGTGAAGCTCATTAGCTTGTAAGCTTATACGCAGCACTTTAAGCCACATGAAAGGAGTTGAGATCACACGAGTTAGGGATCTAGCATTTGCCAGGCGATGCTTATGCCACTGAGCTATATCCTAGCCCGAGGTCACATAGCTTGAATAGAAATAAAAGAAGGGCTTTATAACATTTAAAAGGCTTTTTAACACTTCCTATTTGGATAAGGAAGTCTTAGAAAAAAGTTAAAGTGGACTGAGGAGATAGCTCAATGGCATAAATGCCTGCTTGACAAACACGAGGACCCAGTTCAATCTTGGTAGGAACCGCCCACACAAAAAAAAAGAAAGAAAAAACTAGTAAACTATGAAATAAATGAAACCAAAATTGTGTAGTGACTAGAAAACTTAGATGAGTTTTGAGAAGAGTGGATAATTCATTTTATCCAATTTTGCTGAATACCTGTGACAGAATTATTCTTTGAGAAAATAGATAATTTAACATTGTCTTTGCACCATGGTGTTCTTCAATATTATCATTAAAATATAAATTATTTGAGTGATGATAACTAAGGCAATATTTAGTAGTACTAATTGACAGTGGAAGGTGAGAAACAGCATGGAGAGATTGTACCTCCATTGAAGTTTTGTTGCAGTGGAGAAGTTGGCATTGGTTGGAGGACAAGGTAGATTTCAGGAGATTTATCTTCATAGGTTGTATAAGTTACCTTACTTGATTCTTGTGCAAGATACCTGGCACCTAAAGCTTGCAGCAGGGGAGGTTTACTTTGATTTCCATTTTCAGGGAACTCTGTCCCCAGTTGGTTGACTAAGAGAACATCTTGGTGAGAAGGCAAAGCACAGATGTGCAGCTTATGGTAGCCAGGAGAAAGGCCCACAGAACAGAGACAGGAAGGAGTCAGGAGCCAGACAGAGAAACTATGGTCATAGCTTCATGTTCCACTCAAGCACACCCAGAAATGTGGTTTCCTCATCTCCTAGATACCTTTCAAGCTGTTATAGTTGATAATCTACCTCAACCCTCACTTAGGTGTATCTGCATATGTTATCAGCATGGGTAACATTACAGAGGAAATCTAAAGCCAGAAGCCCCAGACCCGTTTCTATGTTTCCGTCTCCTGTCCTAAGTGCAACAAGTTCTGTACTTGTCTTTTAGCCACAAAATTTTCCTGTGGACTTCACTTTGTACCTCAAGTCCCCTAACCTCAAAAATGTAACTATGTGCTGTTTCTGGTTCTATAGAATTCTGCTTAGCTCAGACCCTAGCTCAGCCCAACTCAAACTAGGTTATAAAAGCTTCCGCTTCCCACTGATTTACCTCCTTTGGGCCGAAGCCAACTAATAAAGGACTTGGCTTTATCCACCTCTTCAGCTGCCCTCTCAGTTTTTCACACCCTGGAGATTCCTGGTTCGAATATTCCACACTATTATTACTTGCTTTATTGAAATGAATTACCTTATAAAGGACAGACTGTTAGTGCATGAGGGTGGTGAGTACTTCAGGAAGAATTGCTTGACGAGGCAAAAGAAGATGGGATCCAGGACCCAGCTGGACAGGTGTTTCTTAGATAAGCATGAGAATTTCTTCTACTGATGCCAGTTCCTGAGCCATGTTGTCTCTGGCTGAATGAGAGTATTCTTGCACCCTGGGTCTTCTCGCAGTTAACTTACAACGAATGGACATTTCCTGATTTGTTCTCTCACCCTTTCCTTCTGTAGCACCCTGCTCGCCTTGCTTCTCCTCTCCCCTCCCCTCGCCTCTCTTTCTCTCTCTCCTTCCTCCTCCCTCCCACACCTCCCTTCTCCCATATCTATTCCTGTGTCCCTCCCTTTCTCTCTATCTCTTCTGTCTATTTTTGTTTCCCTTTTTCCTTCTGTGCTTATCACCTAAAGTCAGGAATTGTCTATGTTCCCCTCACTGGGATCCCAGTTTCCTTTTGCTTTAGGGAGAAGAGTACACTGTTGTGCCTACTACACATCAGACACATTGTTGAGCTGTAGGTTAGTTACTCTAGTTTGAAAACTGGCTTTGAGGTGAATACATGCCATTGTGCCCTGCACGTGGCAGTGGCTAAGCTCGTCTACGTGCCTTCATACACAAGTCCTCAGCTTGAGAGTACTTTCTTAGATTCTGTCTCAGCAACGGCTGCCCTCTCCTTTGGCTATCTCATTCTTGTTATCAGCTGTGTCTCCAAGAACACTGATTCTTCTTAATGGAAATTGTACTTAGAAATCAAGAGTCGCTAGTCTTAAGAGCATCTTTTCATCAAGGTGCCTCGTAAGCACTAGTAGAAAACAAACAAGGGCAGGGCAACACTGAAGCGATGCTCTGGCAGTAGCATAGATATTTTAGGTGACAGAATTATTCTTTGTGAGCGATACTGCATACACAGCAGTCCAGTCCAGAGGTTAGGTATATCTCTTCAAACACCTGGCGTCAGCTTGATTCAAGCTCCATTGTGCTGCTTTTGTTATTTCCAGGTTGTTTTGTTCCTACATGCCACTAGCTCTGGCTCTTCACCTTAGCCTTCAATGTATTTTTTATTGGGAATCTGGTATTCAGATGTGACAAGTACTCTCAGAGAGATGGACAATGCAGACAGATTCTCTATCGAGGGAGATTTCATTGCAAAGCTGGAGAAACACACACTTTTCTGTTGAAACAAGTGCATAATTAAACTCTATATAGCTGCTGAAAAGGAAGGTGGGCAGCTTGAGATGGGTAGCTGTGGGGAGGGTTACTATTATACAAACCCTGGAGTGGGAGATGTCTGTCCTGATAATATCGGAACTGAATATGAAGTAGAATAAGAACTTGACTGTGTTAATACCTAGAAGGAACATATTCCAGACACTAAAGAGCTAGGACACAGCCCTTGTCCAGAATGACCCAGGGCCAGTAGCCAGATTAGTAGGCTGGGTCAGGGAGCATCCTTATTGAGTGGCAGGGTTGAGAGTAATCCTCAAGGTTAATGTGGAATGCTATGATGACATATATTCAGTGTGGGGTGGGCAACTGTAGGATGCTTTTGAGAATGTAGTGACACTGTCAGAATTACTCTTTAAAGAAATCCTTCTGGCTTTTGGCATAGGGAATGGACTGTTAGGGTCCTGAATTGGCAAAGACACACCTGTTAGGAGGGTACTGTAGCAGCCCTGGGAGGGGATGTGGCAGGCAGTGGGAACAGAAGCTGAGTGTAGTAAGAGCCTAAGTATGTTTTGAAGCTGAAGAGCATATGATCCGCTGGTAAGTTAAGTGTGGAGTGCAAAAAATGGAAAGAAGGATGAACTAGGCAGGCGTGACCTGTTTCTTGGACAATCTAAAGATAACTGTGTTGCTTCATAGACAGTCAGAACAGTACCTAGCACAGAGGTATGCAGTATTAACATTTTAAGCTCTTTGATGTTCATCTTTCCAGACTTTCTTTTATGACTTCATATGTTTTCATATTTTTGACTTCTAGCTTTTAAATTGTTGCTGTAAAGCTTTCTTTTTCCTGCCGTGCTAGCTATCTAGCTATATTAATTTTAGTGAGGCAGTAACTTTAGTGCCAATATCTTGGACAGAAATCAACATGAAGCGCACTTACTGTGTAGCTATAGGCAAGTTACTAATCTCTCAGTTTCATCGGATGTGAAATAGTGATAATGATGTTTATCTCCTAAGGATATAGGAAAATTAAAGAATATTCAGATTCCAAAATGAAAGTTAGGACAAAGTATGAGTTATTGCAGTTTTTATTGTTGTCTACACATCGAGGAGCTTTTTTATGTTAATCTAGCCACTTAAAAACATGAAAGAAATGAATGTGAGCCCTTTAGTCATTCACACTGAATTTTATTCTTGTTTGGTAATATTTGAATGTTTTTATTGGTGAGATTTTTTTAAATTTTTAACTGTTTGGCATTGAGACTAGCTCTACCGAATCACATTTTAAAAGATATACTAAACTCAGATCTTCCGATTAGGATAAATACTGGGGGATGGGGATATAGCTCGGCAGTCTAAGAGGCTGCCTGGGAAGCACAAGGACCTAGGTTCCATCCCAGGTAGTACATGCCATGCCTGGAAACAGTGCTGGCCACTGAAACCCAGTGTGGTGACACATGCCTATAATGCCAGCTCTGGGGAGGCTGAGACTGGAAGATCACTAAAAGTCCGAGCTGTGTAGTGAGACCCTGTACCAAGTAAATGAATAAAAATGATTTAAAACATTTAAAATAGGATAAATATGGGGCCCCAAAACATATATGACAGGGCAATTTAATATATATGCCTGAAGCATCTGATTTAAAGTCACTCCTGTTAATACTCCTGATAGGTGGGTTAGCGCGTGCTGGAGCGAGGGGGACAGGTTGATGACAGGTACTAAGTTAGGAGAAATGAGTCCTGCCATCCTGTTGTCAAGAGAGTGACTACAATACAAGAGTAGAGTGAGTATTCCAGAAAAGCTCAAGACATGTGGTTGAACATTTTTATCACAAGTAAATGATCCATATTTGAGGAGATGTAGTTACTTACTTTGATTTGACACTCATCTAAAAACAAAAGCAAGAACAAACAATGAAGAAAAGACTGAAACACAAACTAACAATGCCAACAACGAAAAATGATGACAGCAACAGCATCAACAATGAAACCAAGAGAGAAAGCACAAAAGAGAAAAACCAAAAATGTCCTTGTCCACTTCCAGCTGTGTTTCTCCTGCCATTGGTAAGACAGATCTGGGCAGACAGATGCCAGACCCATGTGGATCAATCCCAGCAAGGCAGCAGCAGCTGCACTGGGGGGCAGAGGATGACCCCAGAGGGCCTGCACCCCATTTCCACTCAAGTTCAGGCTGCCTCTGGCTGCCCAGCTAGAAACACAAGTCCAGCACAGTTGGCCTGTTTCCCAGGGGCTCCTGACCCACTGCCCTCTCTTACTGGAGGAGACCTCAACAGGAACAACTCAAGAGCCATCACAAGTGCAGTGCAACCACCACGCCTCCCGCTGTGCGCTGCTCCATGGAGACCCCTGGGATCACGGATGGCCTCCTGTCTGCAGGTTCAAACCCCACATCCCAGAGAGAATCTGGGCTCAGAGAAGAACGCGCCACCTGCCTTCTCCTTCTTCACTGAAATTCACCTCACCATCTCCCAGCGGGCTTCAGTTCTCACTTCATATCCTTCCCGGGTCCTAAGGACCCACTGTCCTCCTTCTCTCTTGCTGCATTCCTATATTTCTACCCTGAATCTCAGAGCGGCTCTTCTCTGCTGCCCTGCCATCTTCCCGCAAATCTCCTTACCTTTAGTGTTCTCATTGAACATTAAAACAAGTACACATGTATCTCAATAGCATCTGGTATCTCATATAATAATGTACATAATATATGGATAATTCATGTCATTTAAAATAAATTAAAAATGGGTACTTCTAGAATATAGCTATTGGACACATTATTATGATTCTAGTGGTCAGCAAACTCAGTGTCTAAAGTTACTGGAATTTAGAAAACATTCCCCTTGGGGGAAAATTTTAAGTCTTGAGTGCTAATACAAAACTTGAAAACTGAAGGATCAGTGTGCCCTTTTATCATTCTCTCTCTCTCTCTCCTTTTCATATATATATATATATATATATATATATATATATGTCCTTATTGACACTGAAAGTGAGAAAACCTCAAAAACCTCTATCATGTCTTTAAAAATTTGACAGGAATATATCCCACTGCCTGATATTTGTCCATGTTTATATCATTTTACCAATCAGGGTGTTCTCCATAGGAATTCAACCTGAACTAAAAACACTTATTCTTGCTTTTTTTTTTTTTTTTTTTGAACCGGGGATTGAACTCAGGCCCTTGCGCTTGCCAGAGAAGCACTTA
>NDGN011549467.1:12104-25330 GCA_002564285.1 Tympanoctomys barrerae | reverse complement strand
GTACATCTACATCTACACCTAGATGTTAGTAGACACATCTGCTGGGTGTGTCTACTGGGTGTTTTCAGAGACGGTTAGCATGTAGGAGAGCAAACTGATTCATGAAGACTCACCTAGGTTGTGAGTGGTACCAAGCAGCAGGCTTGCAGCTTGGATGCAATGAAAGGGAAAGAAGAGAGCTGATGGATCCTTGGTGAGTTTCTGTTTGTTCGAGTAGATGAATCTTTTGCTCTGCATTGAAATCCTAAGTCCAAATAAGACTTTTTTTCTTTCCAAGTTAGTTATCTCTGGTATTTTGCTATAGTAATGCAAAGCTGACAAATGCATAGAGCTTTTCTTAAATGAAAGAAATCTGAAGACCCAAGTGTCACCTTACAGAGATGGAAGAGGAGGCTGGCAGTTTCCCTTAACCTGTAACTCTTTCTTAAAAATTCTGCTGCACGAAACAGGTGAACATTAGTCCATGGCAACCTCTATAAGAAGTCATGACACAGAGTACAGGCCAGAGGGAAAGATGAAAGTTATGGGCAGGAGCCACTAGTAGAGGTGAACACTTTCTTTATCCTTTGCCTTTTATATGAACATGCAGGCAATATAATCTTCTTGGAATATAGTACCTGGGAAATAAATTAACCTCTTTTCTGTGAACTTGATTGCTTCCTTTTTCTAGGAAACCAGTGTGAGCTAATAGAAATCCTGTTGGAGTGTGCAGTGGCAGTGACTAATTAAGCCCAGATGCCTGCCTCTTAATTAGTTTTGATCTGTCTTTTACCTCGGATTTTTCTATATGATTTAATAATGTACGACAATTCACCTCCTCAAGGATATGAGCAGGGCAAAAATGATAAATAAATGACAGGCAAAAAAAAAAGAGATATGAAGTTTTAAAATTAATGACTTTTTAATAACATACTAACATGGAAACTTTGCTATCTGTAAAATAAATGACTGAAGCACTAGCACATTTTCTTTTGGTTTGCTGGGGATATTACCGATAGGAACACTTTTACCAGCATTAGTTTGTTTCTCGTGTGCTTTAGTTGAGAGTTGAGACCCTGACTTCCTGCACTGTCCTCTACCATCCTTCATACCAACATCTCTTCTCCCTTTCCCCCTTGTGCCTTTGCTCTTCCCTAAGTCTTGGCATTTTTTTCTTCAATCTCTTAAATAGATTAATTCCTTTGCAAAAATCTACCCCTTGGCACCCATAGGCTGTTAAAAACTAGACCAGGTCTTAGGGAGGCAAGACATCTTGTGTTTTCTATTCTATGACTTCTGAAATTACTGGTTTGATTGGGTCCTCCTCAGCTTGTCCTTAGCATGTGTTGCTACTCTGAGTCACCCTTTTTCACTGGTTCTGGATTCATGTATTGCCAAGGATCTGAGGGGACTAATCAGCTTGTCCCTCTGTACAATGAAATGAGACAGTTTCCAAATCCTTTGATACACAAGGACTATATCAGTTCTTTTAATCTAGTGTTTTCTTATGATACCTCATTGTTATATTCTCAAAACTATTTTAAATGAAATTGCATTTGACAAAAGAGTTTGAGGAGACAGCCTAATTGGGAAGTCTCAATGTTAGAATTTAAGATTGTTTACCCTGAGTTTACTAAGTGTAATTTTGTGCTAGATATACATAAGTCAATGTTTTCTGTGTGTTCTTCTGAACATTGATCTCATTAATTGTTAGAAAAGATAGTTTTATCATCAAATACAAATATATATACAATGCAATACAATATATGCAATATAATTTATCATCTAATATACAATGTAATATTGTATCTAGTTCTCAGAAGCTCAAAATGTACATTACTGGTATATTGTAGTCTCAGGAAAATCGGCATTTAAACTCATTCACCTGTATTTGTGTCAGTTTCCTAAATGTGCTTATCCACAACTTCCCTCTTCTTTTCTATTCCACATGTATAAATAATTTCTCTGGGAGGTATAGTACCTGAATACGCTTTGGGAAATTATGTTTTAAGCAAAGGTGGGAGGTCTGTTTTGGTGGGTGGTGGGGAAATTATTGGAGTACTGTTACTGGGAAACATTATGAAGTTACTGTGACTCCCAAACATTATGAAGTCACCTGGGAAACCATATTTTTGTCATAGCACATAATATCAGTTCTCATTTCAATATTTATCTGCACACGACATAGCATCTCTCTGCTTTCATCTCATCCATGTGCTGCAAGGAGTCAGTGTATTTCTGGATCACATCTCTATGGTGGCATCAAGTTGTAAACACCTGACAGCACCATGTATTTTAAACTGCAAGATGAAACCACAATTTTTGTAAAAGAAGCAGGGGTTCATGAAGTGCATGAAAGTGACTCAGAGCCATTTGCAATTGACATTTTTGGAGTTACCCTATTTAAGAGTCGAAGAAAAACTTAATAGAGATAATGAATACATGGATTCTCCTGACAAGAAAATTCTCCAGGTCCAAAAATAAGAGATGATACTAGGAAATCAATGATTTCATCTATCTATCTATCTATCTATCTATCTATCTATCTATCTATCTATCTTTCCCCCAAATGACCCTCTTTATAATTAAGCTGTGAAAATCAAAGGGTATCAGATAACTTTATTGGAAATTTGGTACAACTTGTCTCTCAAGTAGTCACTTCTATTCACCCTAATAGTTAATACACTAATACTCAGTTTTCCTTCAAAATATAATCTTAAAAGCCACATTTTTATTGTCATCCATGACTAATTTTGGTCTTTGATGTCACTTTGAGGGCTTCACCTCTTTTTTTGTGGCAGTTATTTTCTTATGTATTTAGTGTAGGGTCTATAGGGTAGACTATGTAAATCAGACTTGTAGCGATCCTTCTGTTTTCAGCCTCCCGAACTCTAGGATTATGAGGGCATGCCACTACACCCTAGTCTCCATCACTGTCTCAGTGCACCCTGGGGGCGAGGGCAGCACAGTTTGTGGTGTTGGGGATCAAACCCTAGCCCCTGCACTCTGCCTAAACAGACATTTTAATCTGCTGAGCTATCTGGCTGGCCCTGCCAGTTATTTTCAAATAATGAGATTTTTCAGTATGGAAAATAGTGAGGTTTTTAAGAAGTAGCATTTCAGTAGTTTTAAGGGATTAAATGTTTTTTCATATTACCCATGCATGTTGCTAATTACAAGTGATAATGACTGAGTACAAAGGTAACCCAACAGGCATTACATGATGGTCATGGGCTTGGGCTGGGAGCCAGACTTCTGGTGGCTCAGTGATCAGTTCCATCTCCTGTGACCTTGGGCAGTGTTACAGTTTCTCTGACCCTCAGTTTCCATCTGAGATAAATGCAAAAATAACAGTACCCAAATTGTGGAACATAGTGATGATTTGAGAAGGCCATGTTTGTATGGTGTTAGTTTCCTGGGGCTGTTGCAAAGAAAAAAAAAATACTACAACCTGAGAAACTTAAACAGAAATATATTCTGTCTCAATTTGGTCTGCAGGTCTGAGGTGAAGGTGTCAGCAAGATCTGTTCCTTCTGAGGGCTATGCAGGAAGGTTCTACTCATTTCCCTCTCCCGTCTCCTAGTAGCTTTGTCTTGTGGATGTATTCTCCAAGTCTCTCCATGACATTCCCCTCTATCAATGTCTATGTGTGTCCACACTTCTCCTTATTATGAGGACCCCAGTCACAATGAATTAGCCTAATGACCTCATCTTAACTTGATTATATCTGTAAACACTCCATTTGGAGCTAAGATCACATTCTGAGATATGGGAGGTTAGATGTCCAACATATCTGTTTTGAGAGTATATAATTCAATCTGTGTCTAGGAATGCTAGTCCCACAGCATACAATAAGAATTCATTAAATCTGAGTAATTTTTATAAGGTGGATTCATACAAATTTGTCATTTTACATCCTTACCTATAAAGTGGTAGTATAGTACAATTTAACATATTTTAGTCTCTACATTCTGTCTGGATGCTCTCTGCCTCTGATACTTGGGCAACCTGGGCAGAGCAGGTCATAGTGAAGCAGAGGAGGAAGTGTGCTACTGACTTCCTGTGCTGTTCCAATTCTGATCAATCTCTGTCCCAGCTTTAGGATTTGCTTTCTGATCTTTAGCTTCTGAATGGCGCAGATGTAGTGTGAAGCTCTTTAAGCTTAACCATCAGGGCTGTCACTTGTGAGGCTTTGGAAGAGGCCCCAAGTATGTGTTTGGTTGGAGATATATATTAAAACAAGACATTTTTTAACCTCAGTCAGCAAAAGCCAGTTACCTGTTTGTATCCCACCTTCTCTGCACACACTTCCTTTATCTTGAGTAATACTGGAGTGTCCTCAAGCAATTCTGAGGTACCAGAAGGGCAAAGTGAGCTGAGAATATGTTTCCTTTTAGTTTCATGGGACCTCCGCAGTCATTTCCACCTAAGATCAGATACAGCAGTTTTCAAAGTGCAGAAATGCCTGGGAACGCTGACAAATCGCAGAATGGCTATGCTCTCCCATGCTGTTTCTGAAGTGCGTGTTGGTAGTGATGGTGTGACATAGCTTGCAATGTGTGAAACTCACTATGGTTTGGATGTTCATTCCCCAGAATCCATGCGTAGGAAGCTTGATTCCCAAGGGAGTGGTGTTGGGCAAGGGGGCCTAGTGGGAGGTGCTTGGGTCCTGGGGCCATAGTCTTCATGAGAAGATTGATGTCGTTATTCCAAGAGTGAGTTATGTACAGGGACAGTGGGTGCCTTGTGTGGAACAAGTCTACTCATCCCACTTTGTCTCTCTCCTGCACGCTCACCTTGCCACTTTCTGGCCATGTTGTGCCGTAGCACATAGGTCCCTGCTAGGCACCACCACTGTGACGACTTCTCAGCTACCAGAACCATGAGCCAAATAAACTTCCTTTTTTATAAGTTACCCAGTGTATGTCATTCTGTTTTAGTAACAGAGAACAGTGTAAGGTAGAACCAGAGGCCAGTTTGTGAGAATTTCATCATGTGTATAACAATGTAAGGAGAAGATTCCATTCTTATCAATGCTTGATCAAAATGGAGGCTCTCTCTTGACAGGAATATATTTGTCAGGAAACATCAATTAGTGCTAGAAAAAAGACTGAACTATCATTCTATTCTCCATAAAGAACATATTAAATATTTTTGTCTTATAAAGAAGTGAACCAGGGACACCAGCAAGAACTGAAGAAAAAGTATTATTGGAGTATGCTGGATACTCCAGTTAAAAATATCATAGTCTTCTTGGGTTCTTATACTTAGTGTTGAATTTGTTGGATTACATTGTGTAATTTATTTTTAAATATTTATTTTTAATTTTTTTATGTTAAAGAGGAAAAACAAAAACAACAACAAATAACAAGAACAAAGAAACAAAGCAATAGAAAGCAATACAAATGGTACAGAATTTCAAAACAAAAATAGAAGATTAACAATTGCTATGTATGCAGCCGCTCAGATTATCATATGTAGGTATTTAAGGAGAGGATAATAATAATAGACAAAACATTAGAGATAGTGCGCATTTAAAACAAGATGAAAGGTATTAAACCATAGTTGTAATATTGAATATTGCTGTCCTCAGTGTAGTTGTTCAGATTTGCATTGTATAATTTATTGTGATTTATTTTCTCAGTTATGTATAAACCATACTTAACAAAAAACAATTCCATATTTATAATGTCACCTTCTTTTCCTATAGAAAACCCTATGAGTGTGAAGTCTATTGACCTATGTAAGGCTAGATCCTCCCACGCCCCTTGGCTTGTTTGTCTTAAGACCTGGCTGCTCTTTGTGGTGTCCAGCAACTCTTTTTTTGTCATGCCTAGGCCCTTTTTAATATATGACAGTAAACTGAATGCTAGTTAGAAAAGTTCTTGACTCACAGAGAAATAAACGATGGCATCAAAGAAGTGTTGTTTGTATTGTGTCCCCTTGCCACCTGCCCTTGGTGGGAGAATCTGTGGCAGCAGTGCTTTTCGTGTGTGTGTGTGTGTGTGTGTGTGTGCAGGTGCATGTGCCTATCTTACTATGAATGGAGGAATTTGTTATCTATTAATAGCATGAGTTATTGTTGCATTTATGGAACAATTAAACAAGGGTTTCTTAATTCAGCAAAACTCCTATGTTTTATTAATGTTCAGATAAATTATTGACTTTTAATTATAGCATAACTGCATTCTAGTCTTATTGTAATTAGGAAGCTTTAGCTATTGTTGAGCACTTTTATTTATTTAACATGACTTTCCTATACCTGCTTCTTAACTTATTCATAGAGTTTTGAAAATGCCATTAAACTGTGGCAGTATTTGTCTATGGATCATGCTGTTAGGCCTGGACCTATTTCAGAGTTACAGAGAACTGTACAAACTTTTTTTTTTTGTATAAAGTCTCACTATGTATTCTAGACAGGGCTTGAATTTACCATGTACCTCAGGCTGGCCTCACACTCACAGTGATCCTCCTGCCTCAATCTCCCAAGTGCTCAGATCACAGGTGTGTGCCACCGGGCCTGGCTAGAACTGTACAAATCTCTAAGCAGCTCTGTTCCCTCAACCCTGTTCTTGTTGTCACTTGTTAGTTGAGATTATTTACCTCTTTGATCTAATCAAATTTCAACATCACTTTGTATGGTCACACTTAGCTTCAGAAGATGAAAATTTAATCAATTTTGTGTAAAAAAAAGCCATGATGAATTATTTTAGATCCTTAAGTGGCCCATTTAAATAAGGTATAACTAGAAAGGCTGGACGGCCTATAATTCTGTAAGTGTCCAGACTATTCCTGAATGTTGCTGAAGTAGGTAAAGGAAGAGCTAGGCCATGTTACATGTCTGAACATTTAAGCATTTGCTTCTATTCCCCTTCCCAGGATGGACTACAAGACACAGTAAAAAGGCATCTGCTGGTGGCAAATGCAAATCATGACTCTTGAAATAACATTTTCTGACATTGCCTTCAATTGTGTAAATCTCACAGAGTTGTCCTTAAATTATGCAAATTGTGTTATAAAAAGGAAACAACATAACAAGAACCATGTCAGTGTCACATCAAAATGACTACAATGTCATAAAAAGAAAAACAGCTTCTAAATTTGACTTCATCAATTCGTTACTGGTAACATGCTTTTAGGGACAAAGCTTTCCTAATGGTAGAGCCTAACTTGAGTCTTGGAACTTAAGAAATCAGCGCACCCCAAACATTCTTTGAGACATTGAAATAGCATTTGCATTTTCATTTGGCAAATCTTCCCTGAGCCTGTACTGGGAGTTGGGCATGGTTTTCAACATTATGAAGGTTGTGGCCTGTGGAAGTGCTTGGCTTCTCTTTCAGAATGATGGACAGTAAACAGATGCATATGTAAGAGAAGTATCTCTTACACATACATACATATGTATGTGTATAAGGAAAAATAAAGCAGGATAGAGGGACAGAGACAGAGGGTAATGATTCTGTTGAGAGAGTTGTCAGAGAATGGCTTCTCTGGGTGGTGACATTTGAGTGAAGATTTTTGGGCCAAAAGAGAAGTCACATGAGGCTTGAGAAAAGAGCTTCTTGAATGGAAGGAACAGATGAAATAGACCCTGGATGACTTGGAGTGGCAGTTATCCTTTAGCATTTGCTGAGAAGCTCTCCCCAAATGAAAGAATATGACATCAGCCATGCATTTAGCTTCCAAGATTCTCACCAATGCTTCAGGCTGAACCAGACAAGCATTCTCTGCCATTTCTAAGTTTTTCATTTCAGAGGATGGAGGTATCATTTGTGTGATGGCTTCATAGAAAAGCAAAGCGTTCAGCTGTCTCTGCAATGTGGTGGTGTTGAGTGACGTGATGGTGGCGACCCTAGCGGGGGAAGGCATGAAGGGCCAAGGCTGTGTGCACCTGATGTGCCCACGATGGGTGGGACTGGAGTTTAACCAGAGAAATGAATACTCTGGGGAGTGTTGTCAAGGTGACTGGGGACAGTGAGCCATGGGAGCACTACGTGCAGGCTTCCAGCCTGAGGCAGAAGAAAACAGCCATGGTGGCTTTTTACTAGGAGAGCAGTGTAGGGGGTGAAGGTGAAGCAGGGCTGAGGCCAAGCTCAGCTTGGTGCCAGACCATGGGGAGTGGGTGGGGCCTGGGGAGCACAGTGCTGTGACAGCTCACCCTGGACTGTCACCAGGAGATCAGGAGGTGCTTGTGGAAACTAACTTGTAAGGCGGAGTGAGAGGATGTGCTGATGAATCAAGTGGGAGAGGGGAGAAGCTTGTGAAAAGTGATTCTAATGGGCTTCTCCTAAAAATACAATCCCTGTCCCTCAGAAGAGTGCTGTGTATTAAGTTTCATGTCATTGAGGAAGTTAGCAAAATAGAAACAATTCCTGGTATTTAAGGATAAGATTTAACCCGGCAGGGCACTGAGGAGAGGAACGCAGTTGAACAGTGTCCAGCACACATGGCAGCTCACCAGAAGCAGACCACATCTGCCAAAGCCCTCATCTGGCCTTCTCATGGTGAGAGGAGCATAGTGTGGTCCTGTTTCTCTGTGCTTTCCACATCTGTACAAGTGTTCTTCCTAGGTGGAGCATGACAAGAATCCTGAGAGGTGGGGACTCTTAGGTGCAGAAGGTGGTACTGAATCTCAACAGCAGTCTAGTTCAGGTGAGTTAGCCTGCATGCCTTCCCTTACTATTTCTCTTCCAATTTCTGCAGAGATCCATATCCTATTTTATAAAATTCCTTTTAGTAAATTTGGGTGAAAGTCATCATGGCACTATATGAATCATCACTAAGTGTTTTGTAATTCTTGAGTAGATTCATATATTTTATAATTTTGTGGTAGATAGTAATTACATTCATTTTGGGAAAAATATACATTCCTGATCATTTTTATTTCCTTTCCTGCCTTCCCTCCTTTCTCTTCCATCCCATCTCCAAAATGTCTACCTTCCTGTTTCCTATCATCTGTCTTTTATCCCACTTTTTATGTTATTTATATTTTGAGTTTCTTAAACCAGGCATATTTAACCTTTTGTGGCTGATAATTTGAGAGCCCACAAAGCAGTGTTTTTTGCTGTTTCCTATTACATAGAAAGGCTGGACAGAATATATAGTGAAATAATTCATTATGTTGCAGGTCAATTTCCTTGTACCTGCCTTGTATATTCTTCAGTACATATGTATATGTATGTATATCTAGATATGTGTGCTTGGTAAATGATAGCCATGGGCAGACAGCTGGTTAGTGCATTGTCTTGGTGTCTTCTGGGGGCCAATGTGTGTGTGTGTGTGTGTGTGTGTGTGTGTCTGTGTGTGTGTGTATGTGGGCGTGCATGGGCACATGCACATGCCCATGGCTCCACATGCATTGTTGTGTCCTGGCTTCTTCCCATCTTGCTGTGTGCTTGACCTCTTCTGAGTTCCTTCTTCCCAGTGCAGAAACACTAAAACACATCCAGAGGTGGCTGGATGCTCACAAAGGTGTTCAAGAGCTCATTTGCTCAAATTTCTTTTCCTTTCTACTTAATGCTTTGGTGGAGCAGGAGGGAAAATAAAGGAAAAACCTTAGCATTGAAGGTCCTCCAAGACTAACACCATGCTTAGTCATCAGTATTTTCTGCTCAACTTGTGGTTCCTCAGGCTTTGAAACTCATTTGAAGTGTGATTAGCACAGGATTAGCCCACGGGTTCTCTCTCTCCTCACACAGCCATCTTAACAGTACAGCTTTGATGTCTGTTAACTCATGCGTACTAGGTCCTTTCTCCGCCCTTACGAGCCAGTTCACCAACCTACATTGTCATCCTTCTCCATTCCCCTTCTCCTCAGTTGGAACTTGGCATCACCAATGAGCATCTGGTTACCCTGTCAGTTCTGTCTCCTTGACAAGGCCCCTTTTGCTGCCGCCACTACCTCCTAAGCAGGATTTCTTCCAACCAGCCACTGTCCCAACTTGCCATCCATAATTAAATGATATATGACATGTGAGTAAAATAAATTTTTTCATAGGGTGGGTTTCTCTTGTAAATTCTTCTGTGTTTGATATATCATTAAAGGATTGGTCCATTTTTGTGATTCTTCTTGCTCAACTCTATGTGTCTATATGCAAATATTGGGCCAGGGAGTTACCTCAGTGGCATAAGTGCCTGTTTGGCAAGTGCAAGGTCCTGAGTTCTATCCTCATTACTGAAAAAATAATTAAGTATCTTAGCCTGCGGAGGTCTTAAGCACAGATGTCCATAGCTTTGATAAATAATCTCCTATTTACCTTTACAAAAAGATGCTGAGAGTTTTGTGAGTTAGTTTCCAAACTTTCCCTTAAAGAAAATAATTCTATTTGATTGATGGGATTGAGCAAAATGTTTTTACATGTGATGGGGCTGATGTGTCAGTTGTGTGCCAGGCGGCAAGACCAGACCTTGGCTGAGAGGAAGCTGTGGAAGTGGGTGCTGAGGAGAAGGCCTCTAGGGGACAGGGACTGTGTACCCTGACTCCGATGCGTTGGCTCACACTCCTGCTGTTGCACCTGGCTTGAGCTCAGGGTAATCTATTCTGGCTTCTGTGTCTCACAGTTACTTATGATTTCAGCACATGAACTTCATGCTTTGTATTTTTAACCCTATTGCAGATTTAATGCAGGAGTTTTTAAGCTTAAAAAAACGACCTTTTTAAAAGTGAAAGATTGGATTTCCAACCAGATGATCCATAAAAAGATATATTCTCAGATCCTGGATTGCCAGTGCATCTGTCCAGCCTCAGCATCCTCCCTCACACCAGCCGGTGCGTGAGGAGGTACGTGGGGGTGGGGTAGATACAGGATATGGAAGGACAACTTGGCTGGCTGGCATCCTTTGCTGTAGGCTCCTGTGCCCTTGGGCATGAAGTTTAATTCCTGAGGACCTTAGTTTATGTTCCCAGTCTGTCTACTAACACCTCTCACAGATGAGTCTTTGAAAGGCTAATATTGAAGAGTGAAAATTTTGTGGACAATATAAATATTTTTGTAAATATTAGTTGCTACCTTCAGGTTAAAAGAATTTTGTGAATATTCATTATTTGTTGATTTTTAAAATAATTGTGGGTTCTTATAATTACTTTTAGCCGCTGAATATCTTTCCTATAGTGACTCTTTCAGGAGGCAATTTTCAGGGCCACTGTATTAAATAAAACCAATACAAATGTGAATAGTAAATTTCATTTCTGTTGAATGAGAAACGGGTACACACTATGATGGATTTCATGCTGTACCTATGCATGTGTTGAAGTTAAGTGAAATTCTGTATCACTTGTAGTTTTTCTGCTTTAATACTATACTTTCTTTAAAAATGAAAAAAAATGTAGAGTTGACTAAAAATCTGTATTATTTTTCATTGTTTACATCCAAAAGTTACAAGGAAAAATGCCCACAGATTAAGATAAGGGGGCTTTGTTTATGGATTTGGCCCTTTGTGCTTTGCAATATAATTCAATTTGTGAATGTGTTTTGCATGATTTTCCCGTAGAGCATGCTGTATTTAATAGCATCTGGCACATCTTGGAGAGCTCCATTGCATATCATGAGACGTTTAACTCATATTGAATACTTTATAAAAGCAATTTCCATTCTGTTGTGTTCTTTTTGCAGATGGTGATCTGAAACAGTTAACAGTGATAATGCTTCACTTCACCTATTTGTGACTTATTACTGTTGCAGACAGAGAAACAACACTTATGGATTACCCTTTCTGTTCCCTGATTCTGGGGCTGACTTCCCCTTAGACAGTACCTTGACTTTTACATTTAAGTCTCTGGTGCCAGATGGAAGCTACATTCGTGTGCACGTGTGCTTGATTTGTACCTGTAATAGTCAAATGCAGTTCTCAGTTTAATAGTGGCTGCTACCTACAGAGACCAATGAACTTGATTTTTAAGGTAATGGAATGAACCCAAATACTCTTTGAAGAATGTGTCTGTCTTGCCCAATTTGGAATGCCCTTGAACACACCTGTGGGTCCTACAAAGCCTGGACACAGTGCTTGACATGGTGGATGGGTTTGGCTGGCATTGGGGGTGGACTGCATCGTTGGTAAGACTCACTTCATGCTCTGCAGAATTACATAATTAGCAGAGAAGAGTTGTTTAACAATAACAAGTACCAAATGTTTCTTTTGTACCAGGTATTGTATTAGTCAGTATTGTATAATTGTACTTCATTTAGAATATCTTAAGGTAGCTCACACAATTTTACAATGCGAAGCTTTGAGGTTTGGGGAATAAAGACTTTATAATTCACTGTAACATGCCCATTAGTTATTTGTTATCCAGTAGTCAATCAAATAGACTAAGTCTTTGTAAACTGTACATTTTAGTTTCTAAGTTCTATAATGTGGGTATATATAGAGTGTCTCCTGTAGGCCCATGTGTGAAAGATTCTGTCCCCATAGTGGTTAAATAAGTAAGTGGCACAATAGTTAAGAGCTGGAGTCTCCTGAGGAGGCCCCTTGGCTTGTTGGACACTTGTCCTTGAGAGGATGTGGGGTTCTGGTCTCCTCTCTGCTCCTTGGCTCATGAGGTAACCCACTGTACTCAGCCACATGTTCCCACTGTGATGTACTGCCTTCCCATGGCATGAAGCACCAAGGCCTGAGAACTTCAAAGATATAGGATAAAAATAAGCCTTTCTGTCCCTCCAATAAAATACTTGAGATAATAAACTTATAAAGAGAATATAGAGATTTATGTCTTAATCATGGATCTTTAAGTCATGTGACATGCATTCACATACAATGTCAAGTACCAAGCTCTTTTTTATGTGTACAGTTTAACCACATTATGGTAAAGTTCACAGTATCAGGATACACACACACACACACACACACACACACACACACACGCACACACACACACCTACATCTAGCTTTCAAATGTTTACTTCAGATTTTATAGGTGACATTATTGAATTCATCCATTTGAAGATAAGGAAAGAAGGATCTGCCAGAACTCACCCAATAATTTCATCTTTATGAATATGTATGTACAAATTTATATAAATGTTTAAGAATTGCTGACTGAGGGCTGGCCAAATAGCTCAGTGGACTAAGTGCCTGCAAGCAGGCGCAGGGGCCCAGGGTTCAATCCCTGGGCCCACCATGCTGGCCCTGCCCCTGGGGTGCACTGAGACAGTGATTGAGACTAGGTGTGGTGGCCCGCACCTGTAATCCCAGATCTTGAGAGTCTGTAAACTGGTGGATAACTATGAGTCCCATCTAGTAGAGAGACC
>NDGN011549456.1:4130-19001 GCA_002564285.1 Tympanoctomys barrerae | reverse complement strand
TCCTACAGAAAACCCACTACTATTATGGACTACTGGATTATATTGGAATATTTTGCTGAATTCTTGCACCTACAATATTTAAATGACAATGGGATGCCCTTCTCTGACAAAACTAAACAAAAAAGAGATATTTGTTCCAATAGTGTTTGTGGACAAGATATCATGTCTACATGATGTACAATGAATAACCACTAAGACAACAATATGCAACATATTAATTATTCAAACTGTACTAGTAATCCGTTTTGAAACTGTCTCATTGCTATTTGTTTTTCAACAAAATCCTTTTTTAAAAATTCCAAAAAAAGAAAAGAAACATCTCTGAAAAATAACAAGAATCCAGGAAATAAAAATTCCACAGCTGTAAAATGAGATGAAGAAAAATAGTATAAAACTAATAGGTATCAATGAAACAGCTGGAATTGACACAAATGACACAAAAAGATTTTTTGCAGAAATAGTAGTGGAAAATTTCCTAAGCATGGAATTAGAATCTGACATATAGATAAATGAGGCATATGGAATTATAGCTAATCATAATCAAAATAAACATTTACCCAGACACAGAAAAATCAAGGTCCAAGAAATTGAGAAAAAGTACATAATATTATAAGCTGTTAGAAAGAAGAAACAGAGGGTCCAGTGTGATGGCTCAGTGGAGTAAGTGCCAGGGCCTGAGTTCAATCCCCAGTTCCAAAAAAAAAAAAAAGAAGAAGAAGAAAGAAGAAACAGTTCACCTATAACAGAAAGCCCATCAGAATCATGGCCGATTTCTCAACACAGACCATTAAATCAAAAACAGCTTTGAGTGAGATATTCTATGTGCTGAAAGAAAACAACTTCCAACCCACAATGATGTTCTCTGTAAAGCTTTCTATCAAATTTAAAGGTAAGATAAGATACTTCCATGACAAAGAACAACTGAAAAAATTGATAACAACCAAGCCAACCCTACAAAAAAGAATTGACATATTTTAGAAAGAGACCAAGAATAATAACTTCAAGAACAAGAAGAGAAGCACCAAGCAGAGTAAGAAACTAAGCAACAGGGAAAAGTGGGTAATTGTTTCCTACAGTAGGAAAATAATGTCACAGGTCTTTGCACTTGCCAGACATGTGCTTAGACCACTGAGCTATCTCCTCAACCCTATGAAACAAATTTTAACATACATGAAAAACCTAATAAGCAATAACATATTTGTACTGGGAGACTTTAACACCCCTTGACACAAAAAGTTAGATCAACTATGCAAAAATGAGCAGATAAATAACACAACTAAACCAAACTTGTGAAGAAATGGACTTAATAGACCTTTATAGAGCATTCTACTCAACAGCATCAGAATACACATTCTCAGCTTCACATGAGATGGTCGCCAAAATAAACTATCTGCTAGCACATAGAGCATACTTAAGTAAATAAAAATAATCAAAAGCACCCCATGTATACTACTGTACCATAGTGCAATGAAACTGGAAACTATTGACAAAACAAACAGCAAAAGCTTTATAAACATATGTAAACTAAAAAAATACCCTCCTGAACAATAAATGGGTCACAGATGAAATTAAAGAAGAAATTAAACAATATTTACAATCAAGCAAAAATCCGGATACAGCTTACCAGAACATGAAGAATGCAATGAAAGCTGTCTTAAGAGGGAAATTGATAGCAATAAATTCTCACATCAGGAAAACGGAATGAGCCCAAGTAAACAATATTATGCTGCACCGAAAGCTACTAGAAAAAGAAGAATAAGTCAAGCCCATAGCTCAAAGAAGAAAGGAAATTATAAAGATCACAGAAGAAATAAATGCAATAGAGAAGAAAATAGTATAAAAATTAATGAGTCAAACAGTTGGTTCTTTGAAAGAATAAATAAAATTCATAAATGCCTAGTCAACCTTATCAAAAAAGAAAGAAAAAATTGAAATCAGGAGTGAAAAGGGTGAAATCAGTCCAGACCTTGTGGAAATTCAAAAGATCATCAATACCTAATTCCAAAATCTTTATTTGCACAGGATGGAAAACATAGAAGAAATAGAGTCCTAAATATGCACAAATTACCAAAGATAAATCAAGAAGATATGCAAATTCTTAATAACCCAAAATCAGCCAATGAAATTGAAAATGCAATCAAAACCCTTCCAATAAAGTAAAGTCCAGGTCCTGATGGACTGACAGCTGAATTCCTCAAGAAATTTAGAGAGGACCTATGCCAACTCTTCTCAAAGTCTTTCATAAAACTGAAAGGTAAGCAATTCTTCCAAACTTCTTCAGGGAGGCAAGTATTGCTCTGATAGCAAAACCAGAGAAGAAACCAACCAACACAGAGAACTATAGGCCAGTCTCCCTCATGAACATAGATGAAAGCATCCTCAATAAAATACTAGCAAACTGAATGCAGCAAATTATCAAGAAGATTATACATTATGATCAAGTTGGATTCATCCCAGGGATGTAAGAATGGCTCAATGTATGCAAATCCCTAAATATATAATATACCACATCGACAGAGGCAAAGACAAATTCACATGATCATCTCAATAGATGCAGAAAAAGCTTTTGACAAAGTCCAACACTCATTGATGATAAAAGCCCTATAGAAAATTTCAACAGGTGGTCTTTACCTCAATTTGATAAAAGTCGTCTAGCACAAGGGCCAGAAAAATAGTTCAGGAGACTACGTGCCTGCTTAGGCAAGTGCAGGAACCAGGATTCAATCCAGGTACCATATGCCATGCTGGCCCTGCTCCCAGGCGGCCTGAGCCAGCCATTGAGACCGGGCACGGTGGTAATAATTCCAGCACTAGGGAGACTGAAGACAGAGGATCGCTATGAGTCTGAGTGGCATAATGAGACCCTGTACCAATACATTTTTTTTAAAAAAGCCATCTAGTACAAACCAACATCATACTAAATGGACAAAAATTGAAGGCCTTTACTTTAAAATCAGAAACAAGACAATGATGCCCATTGTCACCACTCCTGTTCAATATAGCTCTGGAAACATTAGCCAGAACAATTAGACAAGAGAAAGAAATAAAAGGAATAATGACTGGAATGGAACAAGTGAAATTATCATTATTTGGAGATGACATGGTACTATACACAGAAGACCTAAAAACCTCCACTATGAGACTTATACTAATTATTCTTGTCAAGTGCAGGCAGTTGACTTCTCAGAGAAAGGAGCAGCTAATGCAAGGGTCCTGCCAAAGATGAGCTAATATGTCTGAAGATCCCAAAAAGCTTGGTGACTTTGAGTCATAAAGGACAGGGGACTAAGAGACTAAATATGAAGACAAAGAAAGCATCAACAAGACAATTGGGGTTAAGTCTGTCATGGTCATATAGGCTATTTTCCCTATGTGTGAAAAGCCTGAAGGATTTCATGGAGGGCAGAATTGTGATTTAATTTATGTCATATGAGGACAGCTAGGGAAAAGAAAACAGAGTAAAAAGACAAGAATATAGAGGGCCAGGGATATGGCACAGTAGAATAAGCGCTTGCCTAGCAACACATGGGTCTGAGTTCAATTCCCGGTTCTACCAAAAAAAAAAAAAAAAAAAAAAAAAAAGACAAGAACATATGGTTGCTTTAAGTAGAATGTAAGAAACAGTGGAGATTAAAGAGGTAAATAGATTTGTATTGCAGAGGTAAAGTTGACAATACCTACCAATATACTGCTACAAATCAGGGTTGAAGATGAGAATTAAAAAACATGAGAATTTTTGGTTTGTTTTTGGGGGATGGTATGAGGAATTCTACCCCGGATGTTGGAATATGAAGACAAGATAGCTAAACCATCTGGAGAATAGATGAGAATTAATTAAGAGTTTGTTGAAGTTAAGTTTAATAGAGGTGTGGACCAAGGAGATAACTTAGTAGAACAAGTACCTGCCTGGCAAGTGCAGAGTCCTGAATTCAATCTCAGGTACTAAAAAAAAAAAAAGTTTAATAGAGGTAGAGAGATCAAAAAGCCACTTGCATGTAAAAGCCACTATAATTATTCACGATATCCTACAGCAGAATAGCAAGAAGAATGTATTTGAAGAAACAGAAGTGTTCCTCTCGGAGAGGTCCTAGAGATCCTAGACATAAAGGGGTGCTGAGTCCTGTAAGACGTGAAGCTACCAAAAGCAGAGGCCCAGAGCTATGTTGTTGTCATGCAGGATAAGGCAGTTGAAGTGTGGAGCAATGGACATGTTTTGTATCTGAGGAATATGAACTGCAGTTTCACAAGTGTTCAACTCTAGAAAACATTTCTATGCTGATTAAGCATAACAAAAGCAGCACAGCTTCTGATCCTCAAGGACTCATGTGGATATGGAAAAGGAGCATCTCAGTGACAACTGGTATAAATCAAAGAAACAATAAAGGCACACTCTGAAATAGTCTGGGGAAAAAAATGAAGCTTGGATAAAAGAATGTCACCCAGTGAGGAGCTATTAGGAACCACAGTCAATCCTTAGAAAAATCTGCAGCGTCAATGAAGCTGTAAGAATACATGTGACCCTGTCCAGGGAAACAAGATTAGCAGGAAGAAGAGAGAGCTGGCACACAGCATGCTTCATGACCTCTACCCTTTGATTCTGTGACCCATATCCCTCTTCTTGTCTCATCAACTAAGCAATGAAAGAATATTTCATAATTTTGCTTTTGAATCCTTCATCTGTATAGCTGAATGTTATGATTTAGATTTAAAATGTGCCCCAAAAGTCTTCTGCGTCTAGAAGTAGAGCTACTGCAAGATGATCAGATTATAAGGGCTCTACCTCATGTTTAATCCAGTGGATTAATCCAATGCAAGGTTCATAACTTGATGACATTATTGACAGGTGAGGGAAACATCAGAGGTGTGAGTGGGTCACGTGACCATGGGAGCTACCTCCTGCTCCCCGCCCCTTCCTCTTGGGCTCTGTGCCTTTCTGCTTCCCGGATGCTATGAAAAGAGTAACTTCCTCCCTATCTCTTTCTACTATGAGACTTATGCCTTGGAGCCAATTGATTAGTCATGGACTAAAATTCCAGAAGTTATCTACCAAACTTATTTCCTCATTAAAGTTGATTTATACTAGGCATTTATTCACAGCATCCAAAATATGAAACAGAAAATTGGCACTGAGAAGTGGGATCATTACTACGACAACACCAACAACGTGATTCTGAGCCCTTTGCAATAGCTAGTGGGATGAAGGCAACAATGTTTGGAGAAACAGACTAGAATAGGACTTAGAAAGTAGTAAGCAGATCTTAATGATTTTAATCTGGGTTCAGAAGATGACAACGCTGACAAGAGTACAGATGGTAAGACCATGTTCATGAGGGTTCAGATGGAAATGAGGACTCCCTTGCAAGCTGTCATATTGTTCTGGCAAATAATTGGTGTACATTTTCCCCATGCATTAAAATTTGGTGCAAGGTTAAGTTTAAAACAAACAGACTAATCAATCTGGTAGAGAAAATTTCAAGGCAGCAGAGCACACAGGCAGTGGTGTGGGCATTGTTAGCAGCTTTTGCTCAGATGCACAGTAAAAATTGGGAGGAAAAATCAAAGCATAAAGATTTGGAAAACTTAAATTTTGTCCAGAAAAGAAGTTTATATAAAGTCAGAAACAAAAATGTTGTTGCTGAAGAGATCGCTGGCATTGAAATGAAGACAAGTAGATCCCACTGGGTCAATAGTTTAGATGTTCAAATGCATCTCAGAAACTGGTTAGAACTCACTAAGTGTTTAGAGGTGTGACACTGTTGGAAAGGCTTTGGTTAGAGAACAAAGAACCATAGAATCCTCCTCCCACATGGCCTTCTGGGAAGTTGCTTTCCCAAGATTCATCTCACAATGCTTAATCACCAGGTACTAAAAAGCCACTGTAGCCATGATCCCAGGAGAACCGGCCACTGCTTCAGCTGAAGAGAGGATTTCATGACTTCTCCATAATTCTGATTGTGTTGGCATGCAGAATGACACAGGTCTAGAGTCAGAGCCTTCCACCCAGATTTTGAAGACAGGGCTGGGAAGCCAGGCAGTGAGTGACAGAATCAGTCTCTGCAGGCATCTTTGGAGAGGATGAAGCATGAAGTTGTCAGAGTGAATTCAAAGCTGCAGTGGGGATCTCTGGAAGTTACACACACTAGACACATGGAACATCCACTGATGAAAGTGACAAGCAGCGAGCAGAGCCAGGCAAAGGGAAAGCCAGGCTGGCTGCGAGGGAAGGCCATGGCTCGGGGCTCCCCAAGTTGTTCAGAGTTCAGGCCTTGACACCCCGTACCTGGAGGCCAGGTATGAAGCCACAGGAGCTGTTTGTCCTGCTGGATTGAAGTCTCATTTTAAACTGATTCTTCCTTGCTGTTTTCCTATTTCTCCCTTTTGGGGAAAAAATGGAGCTCTTTCACCATTGTATGTGGGAAATATGTAACTTAATTTGGTTTTTAAAGAGGCTTGTAGGTAAGAGTTTGCCTTGAGCCTCAGAGAAGACTTTGGATTTTAGACTTTTGAGCAATACAAAAACCTTTTAGGAACTGATAAACTTTTGAGACTGGGGGGATTTTTGGAGATGGACTCAATGTGTTTTGTGTATGAGATGGACATGAACCCTGGGGAGGGCATCAGGTGTGAAGTGTGTGGTTTGGATCAGAAATGCCCTCCAAAGGCTCATAGATTCTGTGGTGGGTTTTTTAAAAACTCTATTTATTATAATGCTTCTAAACTTCACCAATGAAGTCATAATTTGATGGCACCATTGGGAGGTAATGGAAAATAGTCGATGGACCTCACTTGAGGAACATGGAATCAGGGTGTGACTTGGGGATAGTGTCTTGTTATCAGCCCCTTCCTCTTGGGCACCTTCTCCATCTGCTTCCTGGCTGCAAAAAGAAGAACAGCTTTCCTCCCTCAGATCCTTCTTCTCTAAAGCTGCAGCCTTAGAGCCAAGGCCCATGGATTGGAAACTCTGAAACTAGGAGCCAAACTGAATCTCTCTTCTCTAAAGCTGACTTACCCTGGGTATCTGGTCAGTGTGATAAAAAAGTAACTCAAAAAGTTAGTGATACCAACTTTTAAAGCAAATATAACTAAAACATAATTTCCGACTAACAAGTAAATTGTAGGAAATGTAATTTTCCTAGCATAGCATAAGTGAATTTTATCATTCTGCATGCAGTTAAAAAGCTTGTGGAGGAAGAATAAAGTAATAGAGGGATAACTATGAACTTTTTTAATCTTCCAAAAAAAGAAAAATTAGTTTTAAGAAGGAAAAATTATGAAGGAACATTGTTAAACTGAATAGCAAGCAAGTTAAATGTAAAGAAAATAAGGACTAAGAAAATATCTGCACAGTCTTGCTGTCAGGACAAATGGCTGGCACGCTGGCTCCAACCTTTATCTCCTAGCTCACCTTCACTCCTAGGACCTCTCATCCTCATTTTGTAACTTGTGTTACAGAGAGAAACCCTGTCTCAAAAACACCAAAAGCAAATCATATGTTTTATTTTTTGTAGCTATTTACATAGTTAGAGCTAAGGAACACACATAAAAATTGTACTTCAGGGCCGGCCAGATAGCTCTACAGACAAAAGCACCTGCTTATGCAGAACATAGTGGCCAGAGTTCCTCCCCCACATGCCGTGCCAGTTGACGTGGCGATTGAGACTGGGCGTGGTGGTGCATGCCTGTAATCCCAGTGCTTGGGAGGCTGAAAACAGGAGAATGACTAAGAGTCCAATCTATATAGTGTGACCCCATAGACCCCATAGACCCTGTAGACCCTGTACTAAAATACAAAAGCAAAAAATTGTACTTCAAGCAGGGAAGATAGCTCAGCAACATAAGCACCTGCCTGGAAAGTGCAAGGTCCTGAATTCAATCCCTGGAACAGCAACAACAACAAAAAAGCAAACAAACAAACAAAAAAAATTAGTGCTGCCGAGATAGCTCAGCAGACGAAGTGCCTGCCTAGGCAAGCTCAGGGACAGGAGTTAGATCCCTGGCAGCACGTGTCACTCCAGCCCCATACACCAAGGTGTACTCAGCTGGCCACCAAGTCTGGGCGTGATGGTGAGCACCTGTAATCCCAGGGATGGGGATGCTAAAATCAGGAGGATCACTAGGAGTCCAAGCTGCATAGTGAGACCCTGCACAAAATACATTAAAAGATAAATACAAATTGCATTCATTGCAGATTCATGGAAAAAGAAATTGAGCTGCCTAGCCCTGATCCTTCCAGGCTAGACTTTCTGTGTGCATGTGCACACACCAGTGCTCCCTTTTAAAACTATCTTTTGTTCAAAAATTTCAGATTGGCTTCTGTTAGTACATAGTCAGGAAAAGAATGCATGAAAAACTAACTCTGTTTTTTATTTTGTATCATTGTTGAGATAAAATGTGTGCATTCTTCTTGGAGACATTCATTCTTGGGCACTCGCTGACAGGCTAGAACAGCTTTTCGAGCAAGAGGGGCCTTTCTCCTCCTAGCCACCTGCTGTTATCAACTTGAAAGCTTGTACTGGGGGTTTTCCTCCCAGCTCACCCTGAACTCATTTCAATCATGTAAACAAGGTTCCTTTTGAAAGTTTTAAAGTTAATGGCTGAGGAAAATAGAAAATAGGAAAACACCACAGACAAAACAATGGGTAGATCATCAGAAGGAGGTAAATTCATAGCTTATCAATATTTTCAAATTCATTCTTGTTCCTATGAAGATAAGCATACAATAGAATACATCAAAATTTGATCAATACAATATCTTGGGAAAAATAGAGAGCAGTTATTGCTGGTGGAAATATTAGTTATGTGTACAAAATTACATGTACCTGGCTTTTTGCTGCAACTATATTTACAATATTAAAAGATTAGAACAACCAAAATCAGTTTTCTACTAAATAGTTTTATCTGTATGTAGTACAAAAGGGTAAAACTGTATACAGCTAGGTAAAGTTCCCTAAGGACTGAGATGAGCGTATGCCCTTAATACATTGTTAAATGAAAGTAACATGAAATGAAGCAGTAGTATAGTGCTGCCTCGTTCTTCTTTTTAAAAAGAGAAGAAAATACACATGGATGCATTGTGAAGGATCCTGGGAACAGTGATTTCCTGTGGAGATGTTATGAGCATCTGGGTATTAAGAAGCAGATGGAAGGGCTGGTCAGATAGCTCAGTGGATGAAAGAACCTGCTTCAGCAGAATGCAGTGCCTGGAGTTCAATTCCTGGCATACTGTGCCAGCCCTGCCCCTGGATCACACTGAGATGGTGATGGAAACTGGGTGTGGTGGCATGTACCTGAATCCCAGCTCTTGGGAAGCTGAAAACAGGAGGATCACTCTGAGTCTGATCTATGTAGTGAGATCCTGTACACCCTGTAGACCCTGTCCTAAATTAATTAATTAATTAATTAATTGAAGTGGATGAAAAACAATGCATCTCTATAATATATGCTGTTCCACTTTTTGAATTATTATATGCAAGTAATATCTATTGAAATCAATGTTGTTGAATGAAATGTAAGATTACTGAGGTTATACTATGAAATTAAGACATTAAGAAAGTAAGGATCTATTAAATGGTCTTCAGAAAGGGAACAACGTGATCAAACTTAAAGACAGAAAGTTCTGAAGATGGCACTACAAGTCAGGTCGGAAGAGCCTGGAAGTTGTGGTGTTACTAAGGGAAGGGTGTATGGAAACTGTTAAGCTTCATTTGCCTTTAGTCAGCTAGATCACTAACGTTAGAAGTTTCAAAGCTGGAGAATACATTATTAGTCTCTGACTAGACTTGAGGCAGCATTCCTGACTGAAGCCACTTAGTAAGTTAAAAATTGTTTCCAAATGAAAGTCATCTCCCACTTCTTCTGGGGAAATTTGTTTACCTCTGTCCACCCTCCATCCTCCAAAGAAGTGTAGCCTTTCGTAATTTCCTATATTCTCTAAGAAAGGGACACCTTTTGTACCCCAATGACCTATGAATTAAATGCAAAATAACTATTTCTAGGGAAACGAACAAAAAGCTTCCAAATCATGGGTCTTTATAATTAGTGACTTTTTTGAGATTTACTCAGAATTCCTAATGACATATAGCTCTTGTGTCATAAAAGACGACCACTGTAAATTTATAACTACACTGGCATGTTCAGACTACCTATAGTGCCTTCCTGTCTGAGATGTAGGCCCACAACTTGGCCCACAGCCCTAAGCAAGGTGGTCTTGGTGATGTAGCCTCCATCATCTTGGGTCTGGTCGCTGTCCAAATACAGCCTTTCCCTGCCTCACAATTTGTCCTTGAATTATTGATCTTCTCCAAGGTGAGCAACGAATACAGATTTATAGGTAGGAGGCTATTCCGATGAAGGCTTTCCAAATCTGTGCACGTAGGAATGCCTGACTCACACTTGCACAGACCCTGATGTAATGACTGGGGGCCTGGCCTATATAGCGGAATTTCTAGAGCTCCTTAATTGATTATGGCGCATAGTCAAGACTGAGCACCACTGACACAGAAAGCTTCTCAAGTAATTAGGTAACCCCCAAAGGAAAGAACCTTCATTAAACAGTGCCAGACAAGGAAAAGAAAAGACAAATTCTAGAACTATTAAGAAGATGAATTCTAAAAATGTATTGATCAATTGGAAGCGAGGTGTATGAGAAAGAGTGAGGTGACGAGGACTGAATCCTCATTTTCCAGCTTGGGCAAAAAGATAATGCTGTTAACTGGAACAGAAAGAACAGCTTGGTGATGGGCAGCAGAATTTTGCTGGAGGCATACTCAGTAAGATGCTGGTGATCTGTGTAACCAGAGTGATACAGGAGCAACTAAATGCATGAATCTGAGATTTGGATACTAGGACTATTGGATATTTGGATCTTCTAATTATTGACAAACACTGTTAGTTGAAATTAAGCAGAGAATAGGGCATACAAAAATCCCAAATATAGAACTATTCCATGCATAAATTAAAACAGTAAACATGAATATTCTGTGAGGTCAGGGGAAAAAGTAAAAAGAAAGGATTGCAATCGGTAGGCCAACGGGATAGCCCCAAGAAAGCACTATGAAGGTAGCTTATTGCTAGCACCATTCCAAGCACGGAATGTCTCTTTGCGGATTTAGCAGCTGGAAGGCGACCCCAATGAGAGACTGCAGATGAGCTCTTGGGGAGGTTTCGATGGAGTCAGAGTCGTGTGTAGGTGTCCACGGCTGTGTAGAGAGACCCAAGGAGGCGAGAAGAGGGGAGCCGCAGGAGGTGAGCCAGCAGAAGCAGCAGGCGGTGAGCACGCTTCCCAGCCGACAGTCACCAGGAATGTAGGGCTGTGTGGCCAGGTGGTGCCTTACCTGTGTAGCAACAAGCACATTTGTATCCGCCAGGAAAATCATTATGTAATAAAGTTCACAATCCAGGAGTCCTGCACAGTGAGAAAACACACAGAACAATAAGATGGAGAAGTTTTCTCAAGAAGCTAAAGAGGCTGCGACAAGGGCCTCGGGCCATGCCTTTCAGCCAAAGGAAACGTTTAGCAAGAACAAGGATAGAGATAAGTGTAGTGGAGTTGAAAAGGGGAGACTTTTCATCTGTAAATTGCCTCTAAGAAACATTGAAGTGTTGACTATAGAAAATAAGGCAACTGGATTAATAGAAATGAAGACAATTTAAGTTTAAAATAGCTGGAGTCGGGAAGACAGGAGAAAACCAACCAAGGTCATCAGGCAGAGGAAACACAAGGCAGGAGCCAGGCCCTTCTGTGAGGAAGCGCAGCACCCTTTTCATTCCCTCGCAGGAAGCTGAGACCCAGTCTATGCAGGCAGCACAGGAGTGGAAACTGGGCAGAAATTTGAGCTTGAAGAAACTTGGGATGCAACTAGGAGGACACGCAGCTACTAGACCCCACCAGTCATATCCACGTAGCCACACGTGGTTGTGCATTAGAGCACATCTCATATGGTTGTCAGTGTCCTGCCCCTGGACCTAAATGCCCGAGTTGATTAACTTATAGGGAGGGAAGGTTGAATCTGGTTCACAGTTTTAAAGGTTTTGGTTCATGACCACCTGGCCCAGCTGTTTGGGCACGTGGAAATACTGTGCATCGGGCTAGGAGAAGGCAAAGGGCAGCAGCTTCTCTCAGGGCAGACAGGCAGCAGAGGAGCTGGGGTCCTCAGGGCACCCCCAAGGGCATCCATCCCCACAGCAACTCAGTAGCCTCCAGCCCCTGAAAGTTTCCACCACCTCGCAGAGCAGCGCAGGCTGGAGCCCAAGCCTTGTAGCATACGGCCTTTGGGGGACATCAGATAAAATGGCAAGATCCAAAGTGCAGAGCAGGAGACAAAAGAACAAGAAGTAGGGGACCCTGGACAAAATAATAGAAGGATGCAAGGACGGGGTTTTGTGAAGAACATTACTGACTTACATGAGCTGGCAACATAGAGAAGAAAATAACAGGAGCCCAGAGAGACAGTAATACTGCAGACGGTGAGTTGGCAAGGAGGAGCGTGTTCACACAGCAGGGCCTCAGTGAGTACCTTTTTCAATTAAAACAGAAGACAGAAAACAAGAAAGAAGGAAGAGGAGAGGAGGAAAGGAAAGAACAGGAGAATAAAGAGGAGCAAGAGGAGTCAGAAGAGGAGAAGAGAAGGAGGAAGAGTGTGGGGAGACGACAACATCAGGGACACACCTGACAGTGCAGCGAGAGAAGCTCCCGGAAGATCAGTTTCCCACTCATGGTGAAGCCAGTACAGAAGGGGCTCGGGAGCTGGCAAGACCCCGGAGCTTCCTGAACAGGCCGAGGAGGCCGCGCTGGGATTCCCAGGAGGGGCGACGCAGCACTGATGGATACGCCGCCTCCTCTCTATGAGACAGAGGAAGGGCAGCGCTGGTTACATTCTCCCTGCGAAATGCACATTCCTTTTCTCTGACCAGGCAACATCGTGCTCCTGGGTATTTGCTTCACCTTATCTTTAAAAAACAAGTGTATGTGGAAACAGGGTCACTGCTTGGTCATTGGGACTTTTGTTTAAGAAGAGGCAAAATACCCTGTTAACAGCATTTCCTTCTCCCACGGGCTTTCCACACAATAATCACTGGAAATGATTTTATTTTATGGAAAAAGAGTTATCTGAAGATATTTTTCTATGTTACCAACCCTTTCCATCCTCCCCCTTCAGATACATTTTCTTCTACCTTTTTAATTTTATTTCTTTTGATTTTTTATATGGCTTTAATTAAAATCCTTACTTTTAAAAAACAAAGGACTTTGACTTCTCGCCCAACGCCCTCTACTGAATTCTTAAAAAGAGCCAAAGACGACACTGGGGGGAAGCACAAAGGCACAAATTCACCTGCCAGAATGAGCTGAAGTTTATTTTTTGGCTTGGAAATTCTTTTAACTGACATATACTTTGTATGCCTGTTGTCAACAAGGGTCTCCTGGCCTAGCATGCGCTAGCTCGGCACCCTATAATTAAGCATCTCTAAAATTTCCATGAAGATGTCATTTTAAATACCACAAAGACATGCTGAGTTTATCACCTAAAATCTAAAACAGCTCATTAACATTTGCATAAAGAACAAAATAACACCTCCACATTTTGAAAAGAAAATACTTCTTTTTCCTGAATCCACAATTTGTATAGTGCTTTTTCTTCTAAAGTACTTGGATTAATATCTTCTTGGTTCAACTCTTTGAGGAGAAGACATAAAAATTACCTCCCAATAGTGCAGCCATGTCTAGCTGCTCATCCTGACAGTAACAAGTGGAGTCTTTCTTCATGCCGCAGTCTGTCCTCAGTGTCCCACCCAGCAATAAATTCGGACACTGTTGGGAAAGCACCCCCACAGCCATTGCAGACGCGCTGCAGAAGCGGATTTCCTCCCCCCACTTCCCTACCTTGCTTTTCCCAGAGCAGTTTCCTTACACTAGATCCGTTTGCAACAATGTGACAAGATTCTGCCCTAAAAAACCTGCTTGAAAAAAAAAAATGTAGGAGTGGAAGAATTAAATATGATAGCAATCAACAAGAATATTCTTTTTTACTGATTTCTGCATTTTGGCTTCACTCCTACAGTCATGCAGTACAGGAAAATTCCATGTGAATTTGTTGCCCATTTCAACTCCGAGCAACTCTAGGTTTTCTTTACTGTCTTCCATAGAATAATGTTTTTTAATCTCTGTTCATATTAAATTAGCACATGAGCAAAAAATCTTGCTTTTGAAATTAAAATACTAAACAGCATTAGCACCCACGCTTACTATAGGGGGAGAAAAGCTTCCCCATGTGGCACCTTGTACCTCAGCACCGCACTGTGGGCGGGGGAGGGCTGGATGCTGCAGGTGGAAGACTTGCAGGGCTGGGCAGAAATCACTGGGTTTACTGCAATAGAATAGAAATGCCAACAGAGAAGACAATTTCGCCAGAAAAAAATCAATGTTGGTGCCAACAGGAGCACCTTGGCACTAGCGCACCTTTTTCTCAAATAATTAAAGCCATCTGTTGGTGGGGCTGCTTGTCCCTGGACCTTTCACACGGCTCATGAAGCAAGCTAGCTATGGCATACCAATGACGGATTTTCACTCAGCAGCTGTGATTGCTCAGGGATTGGAAAAGGCCTGGAAGCAGATTCGACACATTGCAAGCACTAAGAGGAGGCAGGTCCAGGAGCAGACTGCTCTGGACTCCTGTGCCATAGCGTAGAAATATTAACAATGAATATAATTTTCTGGCATTATTAACTTCCTTGTTCAAAGTAGGGAAATATTTAATAATAATTTATAATTTACAAAATTATTGAATATAGGTGAAAGGGAGATAGCTCAGTAGAATAAGTGTTTGCCTGGCAAGCAGGAGGTCCTGAGTTCAATCCCCAGTACCAAAAAAAAAA
>NDGN011549452.1:2360-18073 GCA_002564285.1 Tympanoctomys barrerae | reverse complement strand
CAAGAGCTGGGATTACAGGTGCATGCCACCACACCCAGTCTCAATCACCATCTCAGTGCACCCCAGAGGCAGGGCTTTCACCAGTAGGCCAGAGATTGAACCCCTGACCCCTGAACCTGCTTGCAGGCACTTTAATCTGCTGAGCTATTTGGCTGGTCCTTGATTGACTTCTTGATGATCAGCATTCTTTCTGGGATGAGATGGAAGTTCAGTGTTACTTTAATTTGGATTTCTCAAATGACCAATTGTATTGAATAATTTTTCATATATTTATTTTCCATTTGAATTTCTTCATCTGAGAAGTGTATATTCATTTCAGATCTCCATTTTTAAAATTGGGCCTTTGAATTTTGGGGCCTTGATTTTTAAAATTCTTTATATGTCTAGATAGAAGTTCTTTGTCCTGGGACAGTTGGCAAAATTCTTTCCAATTAATGGGTTTTCTTTTTATTCCATTGGTGATTTCTTTTGATATACAAAAATGTTTCAATAAGATATGGTCCTGATTGTTGATTCGTTGAAGTATTTCCAGTGCAGTTTGGTTTTTGTTCATGAACTCTATGCCTACCCTCATGTTTTAAAGATTTCTCTCTATTTTTTTTTTGCTTCATTAAATTTAATGTTTTTGTTGTAATATTTAAATCTGTACTATTTTGATGTTAGTTTAGAGCATGGTGATAGACATGGTCTAATTTTATTCTTTGGCAGGTGGAAAGCCACTCTTTCCAGCACTATTTATTAAAGAGGCTGTCTTTCGTCCAGCGAACACTGGATAAGATAAAGATAAGGTGGCTGAGTGTTTTTGTACTTGTGTCTGCATCTTTTGTTTTCTTCCACTCATCTTCAGGTCTGGAATTATTGGGGGTTTTTGCCACTACCATGCTGATTTTATCATAGGAGCTTTGTAGTATAATTTCAATTCAGGGATTATGATGCCTCCTGCCTTTCCTTTATTGCCCAGGATAGCTTTTGCTATTCTATGTCTTTTCTAGTTCCAGAAGAGTTTTAGTAATGATTTCTCTAGGTCTCTGATGTATACTAATGATATTTTAATTGGGATTGTGTTAAATTTGTATAACACTTATGGAAGTATGGCCATTTTTACAATGTTGGTTCTTCTTATCCAGGAGCAAGGAATATCTTTCCATGTTATGAAATCTTCCTCAATCACTCTTTTCAGAGTACTGTAATTTTCAGTGCATAGATCTTTTACTTCATTTGTTTTATTTATTCCCAAGTATTTCATTTTGGGGGAAGTTATTGTGAAATGTGTGTTTTTGGGGCTGGGGAGATGGCTCCGTGGAATAAGCGCTTCCCTGGCAAGTGCAAGGGCCTGGGTTCAATCCCTGGTTCTGCAAAAAACAAAGAAATGTGTGTTTTCACTAATTTCTCCTTCAATGTGTTTATATACAGAAATACTATTGATTTTTGAGTGTTGACTTTGTATCCAACTATGTTAGTTGGTTACTAAGTTTACAAGTCTTTTGGTGGAGTTTTGGGGTTGTCTATGTAGAGTATCATGTTGTCTGCAAATAATGATAATTTCACTTCTTCCTTTCCTATCGTTATTCTTTTCATTTCTCTTGTCTCATTGCTCTGGCTAATGTTTTCAGAATTCTATTGAGTAAGAGTGGTGACAATGAATATCCTTGTCTTGTTCCTGATTTAAAGTGAAAGCCTTGAGTTAATGCCCATTTAGGATGATGTCGACTGTTACCTCATTGTGGATGGCTTTTATCAGGTTGATGTAGACCACCTATTCTGATTACCAGTAGGGTTTTTATCATGAATAAGTGTCAAACTTTGTCAAAAGCCCTTTTTTGCATCTATTGTGATGGTCGTGTGTTTTTTGTCTTTGGCTCTGTTGATACATTTCATTTATTGATTTGCATATATTGAACCATCCCTGCATGTCAGTGATGAATCCCACTTTGTCATCATGCATAATCTTCTCAACAACTTGCTGCATTCAGTTTGCTAGTATTTTATTGATGATTTTTGCATCTATATTCAATAGGAAGATTGGGCTACAGCTTTCTTTTTTGCTGAAGCATGGAGAGGGCTCACTGAGGCTACTGAAGATATAGATATCTGTCCAAATAAAATGAAAGACATCAATGATGTATGCATATCCATGTTTATAATAACACAGTTCATAATTACTAAATCTTAGAAGCAGGACATATGTCCATCAATAAATAAATGGATTAAAAAATGTTGCATTTATACACAATGGAGTACTGTGCTACCCAGAAGGATAAGCTTGAGGTATTTGTAGGAAAATGGATGGAGCTTAAGACCATAATGTTCAGTGACATACATCAGACATATAAGCTCAAATGCTATATGATTTCTCTTATATGAGAAACTAAACTCAGTATATAATAAAATGCAAAATAAAACACAACACAGATAATAGAAAAAATAGAGACAAGTCACTGTAATCAAGCATGGATAAATATCTAAAAGTGCAACTTGATTTAGGATAATTTTCCTTTATATATCATATATTTTCCCTGTTAGTCTGGTTGTTCATCTACATGTATGTTGTTTACCTTTGTAAATATTTATAAGATAAATGAGTCTGATACTGAAAAAAAAGAGGGTAGAAGTAGAGGAGAATGGGAAATTAAAAGAATTGAGAAGTTTTATGTATATGTACCAATTTCCCACAATGCATGTAATATTATGCACTGCCAATATGTACTAATAAAAGTAAATATTTATTTAAAATTCTCCCACTGTTTTGATATTTTCCAGATTTTCTTATTCATTTCTTGTTTAATTACACTGTGACCTGTGAAAAAGACATTGTATAATTTCTATTCTTTTAAATTTGTCAAGATTAAGGTCTAGAACAGGTTTATCTTGTAAATGTTTCAATATGATCTTCAAAAAACTATATAATCAGTTCTTCCAGAATGAAGAATTCTATCTATGTTAATTATATCCAATTGGCTGCTAGTGCTAGTGCTATGGAGTTCACTACTGTCTTTGATGATGTTCTGCCTGTTATGTTTTTTCATTTTTGACAGACATGTGTTAAATGCTCCAACTAGTCATCTGTTCCTCATTGTACTTCTGTTAGTTCTTACGGCACGCATTTCAGCCTTCTCTTGTTAGGAATACACACACTGCAGGTAGTAGGTTTTAAATTATTGACCTGTGTCTTATTATTTGATTTTACTCTTTATCCCTGATAATTTCCTTCTCTGAAGCCTGCTCTATCTGAAAGTGTAGTGTACCTCAGCTCACAAATTTAATTTGCTCCACAAATTTGGAAAAGATGGCTGCCTTTGTGATTGTGCATGAAGGATGGCTGTAGCTGTGTTTGGTACCCCACGTGGACTATGCAAACAAAGATAAAGTTTTGCCAAATGCTTGTGTTAGTGAATCAAACTGTTAGATACATTCATCGAATTTGTTCAAAATCCAACAAACCACATCTTATAATCTATCAATTATTTTCACTCTTGTTTCCATAATTAGTGCTTTGTGCTCCCAAGCAGTTTGCCACATAACACCTCTTGATTTTTCTCTTGCTTTGGGACATCCTGGCCTCTGATTGAGTACTATACTACTGTACACCATCACACTGTACAGTACACATGTGGCAGCCCAACTGCGAGAATACATGATTGGTGATACACTGATACATGATATCAGTGTAGTGGCTGATACATTGTGTCACCTTGGAAAGTAAAAGACTTGGGTGGATCGGCTTGACAGTTCCATGCACTATGGCTTGAAGACCCCTCACTAGGGCAGGGAGGGACCACTCTAGAATGACTCAGTACAAAAAGGATGTAAAAGGGAGTGAGAAAGGATTCAGTGTGCCACTTCCTTGGAGGAGCTTGGTCTTCACAGCCATGCCACTTCCTCGGAGGAGCTCCAATCTTCCAGGCCCACCACCACTTCCTTGGAGGAGCTCCAGAAGCAATGAAGAGAGGCTTGATAGATGCCACAGCAGGTGGCATCTTCTCTGCTCTTTGCTGTTTTCAGTCCCCATGAACTGCTGCCTTCTGTCTTGTGCTACTCTGCCTTGGAGCCAACCGAGTATGGACTGAAACCTCCACTAACTATGAAATAAATAAATCTTTCCTTCCTTAATATTTGGTGGCACGAATTTTGTCCCACCAATGAGTAAAAAGTATCTGAGACAAAATTTGGTAACAGAGAAATGGAATCGTTGCTGTGACTACCTGACCATGTTGTTCAAAAGCTTTTGGGGGACCAGTGAGATAGCTCAGAGGAATAAGTGCCGGTTTAGGCACGTGCAGGGATCCAAGTTCAATCCCCAGCACCACATGCTGCACCAGCTCTGCCCCAGGATGTATTGAGCTGGCCACCAAGACTTGGTGGGGTGGCTCACACCTGTAATCTTGGTGCTGGGGAGGCTGAAAACACGAGGATCACTACAAGTTCAAGCTAAGTAGTGAGACCCTGTACCAAATACATAATTTTTTTTAAAGAGCTTTGGGTAATGGCTTATCGGAAGAAAGAGGAAAGGTTCAGAGATGTAAACTGAAAGAGAGGTGTTAGAAAAGCTTTGGCCCTTCTGTATGGGAGATTCTTGTAGAGCTCAGAAGACCAGAATGCTGATAGAAACCCTGTCTGTAAAGACCAGGCTGGGGAAGTTTTTGCTGGGAAGAAGGACTCTATTGGTTGTTGGACACCAGATGATTTGTGTTATGGCTTGTTGGAAAGTTTGTCTGTAGTTTGCTCTTGTCCAGAGACTTTGTCTGAGACTAACAGTGGTGGACTGATTAATCTTGCAAAAGAAATCTCAAAGCAATCGAATGCTGAAGCAGTGGCACGGCTATTGTTGGGGACTTTTAGCCAGATTTATATTGAAAATCAAGAGCAAAGAGCCCTGAACAATGACTTAAAATGTTGTGATTTGGGCCAGAAAGGAAGTTCCAGGAAGGCTGTGGACTACCTGTGGAGATCTGAGATCTCCATTGCTCAGGAGGAACAGGAAAACAGAAAAGATGTCCTGAGGGCATCACAGGAGGTGGTAGGTTCTCACCTTTCACAGCCTCAAAATCATAAGGATGAGGGCCTTTGCTTTAAGGAGAAAGCTTCAGAGCCCCACCAATGTTCCAGAATGGAGGCGGCAGCCACATCAGTTTCCAGAACAGTGGCAGCATAGAGGATTTGTTCCTGGCAATCAGGATCAGAGTGCTCAGTGACCAGGAAACACTGCCCCTATAGCCAAGAGAGAAGAATCGTGGCTCCTACTCCAGCTGGCAGCAGACCTTGGCATCATCCACATGGCACTGGTTTTAGGCATGTGCAGAAGTTCTGAGGTTAAGAAGGCTTCCACCTAGTTCTGTCCCAGCAATGAGTAAAAAGTAGTTGAGACAGAGGGACTCTATGGAAGTTCATAACGCAAGGTCTATTTGTATCTATGAAAGTTCACAACTCAAATGCTTGTAAGTCAAGTGCTTGCTGTACTACAGCTACATGCACTTTTTAAAAAATAGGTGTTAGTATAGTATATCTTTAATTCTTCACTTTTTGTTTATAAGCGTCTTTCTAGCATTTATGTGGTTAATAAAATAAGTTTCTTGTAGACAATATGTAGTTGGGTTTTGTTTTGAAATTTGGTCTGAAAATATTCATCTTCTTGTAGTTGTATTTAGGCAATTGATATTTAATGATATTAATATTGTTGCAGTAGTATTTACTATTTTCTTTTGCTATTTCCTAATTATTGTTCTATCCTTGATTCCTATTTGTGTCCTTACCATATTTTACTGCCTCTTGGAGTTTTGAGCATTCCACTTGCTCGACTTTTCTCTTCTTTCATAGCATATTAATTATATTTCTTCTTAAGCTTTTTATAATTTTTTCACTTGGGTTTGCAATACTTATAACTAATCCTAGTCCATTTTCAAATAGATAGATATTGCTTCACAGGTAATGCAATTGATATCTACTTTACAAATAAATGGATCTTCATCCATTTCTTATATTTTTAGTTACCTTCTCATTTTGTAAAAGATTTACAGTAGCTTGTAATATGATATTCTAGAAGCTGAATAAAAATAGTACTTTTAAAATACTCTGCAAGTGTAAGATTGTACCAGATGTCGCAAAAAACAAAATTTCACTCGTATTATCTGTTACTTAGGTGATGCTTTTGTATTAAAGATCCTGCAATGGACATTAACACCCTTAGTGACATTCTAGTAAATGGTGTTCAGCTTTCTAGGAAATAAATGCCCTGACTTGTAGCATGTGCCAATATCTATGGTATAAATCCTCCTACATGGCCCATCTTAAGATACCAAGTAGTATCCATAAGTGAGTCCATTATTGCTGACACATCCACTTCATTAAATTAAAAATGCCTACAAGGTTTAGTGAAGCACATTTCTGGGTATGCCTGGGGGACATGGAGGCATGGTCTTGAGAACAATGTATAGCCTCCTGACTCTCCCCCTCTGCACTGGTCCTCTGTGCTGTTTCCTGGCCACTACAAGCTGACTGGCTTTGGTCCAGCATGCCCTTCTGCTGCAAGGGTTTTGCTTTGGAACCGGGCAACCATGTACTGAATCTACTGAAACTGTGAGCTAAAGTCTTTCCTCCCTTGAGCTGTGAATGATGGAGAATTGTCTAAACCATGGGAGAAGTGACTGAGAAGTTAAGTTTGCTACATCTCTGAAAAAGTAGCCATTAGACTTCAAAAGCTATCACAAATAGTCTTCAGAGTACCATTTATTTAGCTACCAACTTAAGAAGTTTTCAGCTAAACCAAGATAGCAGGTTTCTTAGTGGCTGAGGCTCTGAATAACAGCTGGAGCACAATTATCCCCTGCAGCCTTAGGCTTTTGGCAATCTTTGTGTTCCAGACTATTTTACAGCTGGTAACATTACTGACAAATCCACTTATCAGGAATGTTCTTTCTTTTCCTAACCCCAACCATCCACTTCTGCTTTTCAGACATGAATTAAGCAAATAGAAAATATTAAAGAAACAGGCTCAAAAATGTGACAGTCTTCTGACTTTCTCCTTTTAAAAATAATTATGGGGGAAAATTCCCTGTTGGGAAATTATTAAGAATGAGTTCTTTGAGCTATACAGTTGTTTTGTGACCAAATGGCAGTAGATAAGTTGTTTCAGGTTCAAATAACAATGTTATTATGTGAAGCTTCTTATCTTTAGTGTTTTCAGGCAGAAAAAAAATGTTTTGAAAACCTCACTGAGTCCCCATGGCTTTCTTGGAATTGTCTTGGATGCCTTGGAATGCTAGCAAAGTCCACATAGGATGATTAGAGGAGAAGCTTTCGGCACTGTTAGAAACTCTCACATTATTTTCCCCTTTGGGAAGTTGCTCAAGAACATGTTGTATTGAGAGTGCAAAGCTGCTAGGTCAATGGAATCATTTCTTTGTGACTTGGGAATTTTTCAAAGCCAGAAATGTTATCCAAACTTCATCCTTGTGGCTGAGAAAATTTGCATCAGCTGCTTACAGACACAAGCTCCTAGGACGACATCTCCCTAAGAGCTCCCTGGATGGCACATGTTAAGAGTGTGGTGCTGGAAGTTCATGTGGCTGACTTTACTGAAGCCTGGCTTCTACTCTTACTTCTCAGCAAGTTTGAAAAAGGATTTGGGAACAGTTCCTGGCAGAGCTCTGTGCTGATCAGAGGAGTCAGTGGCCTCATTGTGTGTGTTCATGTGTATACAAGTTAAATGCATGAGCTTCTGAGTATAAATGGGAAAAACACGTGAGCTGGATGCAAAGAAGAGGCAATGAGCCAAGGGATGATAGCTCACAGTTTAAGGCAAAAGCTCTTTAATTTGCTTTCATATCTGCTACTATTTGACTCTATGTCTATCTTAACCCCCCTTCCCACTGCTGACACAAAATACCTGACACAAACAATTTAAAGAAAATGAGATTTATTTGGGGTCATGGTTTCAGGCCAAGCTTACCGGGACCCAAGGCAGATACAGGATAGCAGAGCATCATGTGAAGAAAAGGCGGTCAAATCTGGTATCAAGGAGGTACAGAGAGCAAAGGGAGGATCCAGGGAAGAGAATGAATATGTTCAGGTCATGCCCCGGGGACCTGTCTGTTCTGATCAGGCCCCAGGTCCTACTGACACATTTTCCTAAGAACATGTCAGTGAATTAATCCATTGGTGTGCAGAGTGCTCCCATCATCCTATCACCTTCCAAAACACTTGACAGTTGTGGGCGAAAGCGTAGGTCAAAATCACTGAGTTCTACCCTAGTCCCTAAAATATTTTTCTATCTCATTATGCAAAATGCATTTCATGTATCTCTAAAAATTGCCACAGCGTTAACAGCTCAAACATTGCTGAAAAGTCTAAGTTCCAAGTCTCTTCTGAGACAAAAGGCAAACTCTTAGCTGTCAGCTTTTATTAAATAAATTAAAAAGTTCCAGTTCCAACATATAACAGCACAAGATAAACACTCATTTCAAATGAAATATAGAAACTAGAAACTAACAAGGCCAAGTAAGACTGAAAGCAGCACACCAAACAGTAGAGCCTGTAGCTCTGTGTCTAGTACTCTGGGCAAGCTGTGGCAGAATGTGTAACCCGAAGCACTTGGATAGCCCTGCTCCTACGGCTTCACTGGTTTCAGCCCACATGCCCTCTCTCTCAGGGTGGCTTTGCTCCCTGCCTAAAGTTTCCCCATAGGCATTGCACATTCTTAGCATCTTCAACTTTCTGGTGTTTCCACTGAACATTCAACTTCACTCTCCCAGCCTCAAACACTGCCCTTTCTGGTGATTTCTTCTTAGCTCTGGCTGGAAGGCTCTTAACCCCACAAAATCATGCATTCTATATTACTATAAAAACAACACCGTGTGGATGATGCTGCTAAAGATTTGATCAATAGACAAGCCCCCTTGGATCAGTGCTGCAGAGCCCTCAGACTGCCTGGATGGCTGAACTTAGGGGAAAACTTCATTCTGTGTACTTGAATGAATACACACCCTAGGGCTCTCTTTTCAAATAAAAATTTTAGAGTTTTTCACCCTTGAATATGCCAAAGGATAGGGTGTTGCTGATTCCTGAAATGCCTTTCATTATCTTTACTATATTACTGATATAAAATGCTTGTCTTTTTTTTTTTTTTTTTCAGAACCAGGGTTTGAACTCAGCCCCTTGCCTTTGCCAGGCAAGCTCTTATTCTACTTAGTCATCTCCCGCCCCTGCTTGTCTTCTTTTTAATGCTCATCATTTTACTACTTATGCTTTCCATACCTTCAACTTTGATGGTACCTTCTTTCTGTAGAAACAGCAGACTTCAAACATCATTTGACCTTAATCTCCTGACAGCCTCCTGATTTTTACTGTAGATCTAGCTAAATGCACTCACCAGTACCCCTGCCACAGCCTGGATATTGGCTTGCTTTGGAATTTCCTCCACCACCCTGAATCTCTGTTTTGTTGAAAGCCTTAGGACATGTGTTTAAAGAAATTTTCTGCTACATCTTAACACAATGGCACCTAGTCCCATTGCCAGTAGAGTCCTTGTTCCCAAATGAAATCTTCGAAGCATGGCTTTTACTGTCTCATTTCTATAAGCATTTTTTTAACTTGTAGCTCTGACCAGAATCTCCCATCAAGCTCAGATTACAGTATTTTTAGTACTTGCAAACCTTTCCAAACTCTTCTCATGGACCACTTCTAAATGCTTCTCTATCATGGGGCCAGGTATAGTCATAGGAAGATCCCCACTCAGCACCAGATCTGTCTTAGTATGTACCTGTCATCAAGGCAACATACCTGACATCTAATGACTTGGAAGAGGAGAGGCACATTATACCTCCGAGGCTCAGTCCATGGTTATCTGGCTCTGGGACACAAAATGGATGGCAGAGGCACACATCTGAAGAACACACCCATGGCATCCAGGTAGCAGCGCAAAGGGGGGAGCTGTGGAGGGAGATACCCGCTTCCTGATAACACCACCCCAGAGCAACCTGCCTCCTGCAACCAGGCCCTCCTTCCTATCAGCACATTTATCTCTGAGCTAAGTGTACCACTTTGAAGATCCAGTTTCCTTCCAAAATACATGCAACTTGGAAATACATTTCAGACCTGAACCATAAGAATTTCCTCTGCTATCACAAAGCGCTCCTTGCTTTTACTTCTCTTGAGTAGAAAAATGGGAATTTGCAACATAAGCAATTGTTTTGCTCTTTGTAAAATTCCTAGGTTCTGTGAAGTCAGGTGATACTTTTATTTTCATAAGGACTTGAAAAAGAAATATTTCAGCTATTGAGACTCAGGAATTTGAACTATTTACCAATGTCTAAGAAATCATAAAGCTAAGATATGAATTTCTTTGTTATGGGGACAACTATTAGAAATGAATGCAATTAAGAGTTGGGAAAGGTAGAGTTGATGCATAAATAGTACAAATAAACATGAAAACAGACACAATTACTGTTCATTTTAAGGACTTTCATCTAAGCTTATATGAGGTGCCTATGGAAGAAGGAGCCCAGGAGAATTGGCAAGTCTCTTGCTTGTGCCATGCTTTTCTTTGGCTCAGACAGTAAAATTGAACACAATTGCCTCATTAATTGTTTTACCTCCCTGAAGTTAGGAATTTTGGATGATTTTGTAGAAATAACCTAGTTCATTATACAAATGTATGCAGAATAGCATGCAAATAGATGAGTGATGATTTACTAGAGGGAAGATTCCAAAGATTGGATTTTATAACTCCTTGTAAATAACCTTGGGGGGTAAACGTCCCTCATATACAGCAGAAGGCAAGTTGGCCCATCCCAAGGTTCTCAACAATGGCTTCATCTTTAGGGAAATAATGAATCATATTATTTTCCCTTTCTATGCCAAGAAACATAAATTCCTGAGCCCACATGGAAATGGAATCCAAAGTACCTCCTACAAGACTCTGCTTTCTTGTAAGTTTGAATCACTGACTCTGAGCCAGGGACTGCTGTTTAGATCAAAAAGACCCTAAAAGCAGAGATCATTAGACTTTTAGACAACTGCCATGGGCAAAGTTACCTACTCTTTCCCAGACAGGAAGCACAAGGGCAGAGAATTACACTCAGAAAATTGCTCTATGGGGCTCCCACACTAAAACAAAAATGATTCCTTGGGTCTTGCAGATGATCATGTGAACCCGTGGAGAGAGATCCGGTCACAAATTTACAATACCTCAGTTGTTGACTAGAGCACTGGGAAAATATTAATTTTCCAAATAAATATGAGGATGACAATTCACAGGGTACAGAAATGGGGGTGGTGATCAGAGTGCATAAATGTTAGTTCTAGAAGAGAGAGAGAATTTGTTGAAGATAACACTTCATTTGGAAATAACAAATGCTGCTGATGTTGTCCAGGGAAGAAAGTAGGTCATACAATTCAGAATGTATCCTTTATGGGTTGGTATAGAAGGAAGCAGAACATCTCCAATAAGATTCTAAAGGTAGTTTCATATAACTGTATTATATAAATGTTAGGAAAAATTCTAACATCAGCCAAAATTGAAAAGAGAATAAATTGTTAGGAAAGCTTAACATATACATATCAACAAATATTTAAGGAACAGTGAAGGTGAGGGAAGCCTCATTCCCTTTGACCTATACCCTTCCAGAAAGAGATGTTAAAAATAGTCATTAAGCTCGGTCTTTCCTGAGCCAATTCAAACCAAATCTGCATATTGCTTCAAAGATCCCTTTGGCTCTCATCAATGTAATCTGAAATTTTCTTGCTGCCCTAAAATTAGTATGTCATGTGCCTGCATGACATATGACAGAATAATAAAAAATGGCTATCTCATGTTGAACACTACATTTTCATCAGGTATTTTGCCAAGTATTCTACAGGCATCACCTTGCCTAAATACCACAGCATTCCTCTAAGATAGTTATCATTCATGTATATGAGTAAAAGAATGTTCCAGAGGGTTAGATTAATTGTTCCAAGACATCCAGATATTAATAAGCAGAGTTCGGGAACAAAAATTTATGCAAATCTTCACTAATTAGGACTGACATACAATTTCGCCTACCACCCCCACGCAACACCCATTCAGGTTTTCATAGTCATAAACTCTATTACCCATTTTCAAAGAATTTAATTTTTTGTCTTGAGATGGGGTGGCCTCAAACTTAGTGATCCTCCTGCCTCACCCTCCCAAGCGCTGGCCTCACAGGTGTGAACCACCACACCTAGGTGCAAGGGATTTGAAATTTAATATTAATCTAGGTCTCTACCCAATAGGATTTTTACACAAATCATATCCCTAACACTGGACAAGATTTTAAAATATCAATCAAAAACCATGTTCTATAACCTAATTACACATATCCTACTTTAGAGTGTGATTGGTCCCATTAGTTGCAGAATCAACAGAATCATCCCAGACTTCTCTACAACCCCTTGACACTGTAAATTTAATTTTTTTTAAATCTGGGGGAGTGTTGAGACAGAGTCTTTCTATGCAGTCCAGGCAAGCCTCAAACTCATGGCTGTCCTCCTGCCTCAGCCTCCAAGTCCTGGAATTACAGGTGTGCCTCTCCATACCTGGCTCATAATTTATTTTTTTCCCATTTTTCATTAAACTCTATCATGCAAGAGTACTTTTTCTACCTCCTACAAGTCTTTATCACTTCTTAGCAATTAATTCTTGTTTCCCTAATACACACAGTAGGTTTAAAAGCATAAATTTTATGACATGCATAGACACATTGTTCATATGACAGCTAACATGGTAAAATACTTATTTAAGTCCTTGTATCTGAACACCACACACACACACACACAAACACACACATCAGTGTAAGGAAATACTCAGCTACATGAGTGGTCTTTTTTTCCTAGAGGAAAATCCTCAAGCTTTCAAGTCCTTCTGTTTGTTAATTTTCCAGATACAGAAATAGATTAACTTTCACTTCAGAAAACCTAAAGCTAAAAACAGGTCATTCAACTTTCATTGAAAGGCATAGGCTTAATGGGCAAAAAGATCCTAAGAAAGGTCAGTTATAAAGGCAGTCAAATTCCTCTAACCTTTTGATTATGTCCACATAAACCATGATGTTGTATCTGATATCTGTGTCTATATCTATATGTTAAAATGGAGTTATCACATTTTGTTCAGAAACCTTTTATAAATACTATGCTCAAATAGGTAAGTCAGCAAGTCATAAATTACTCCACCATGACATTTTACAAAGCAAACAGTCCTGCGTTAATGCCTTGCAGATGGAGAAGGAGACGCGATTTTAGCCCCACTAGAGTCCTGTCATGCACCTTTCCCAGGGAATTACCACCTCAAGCCCTGAGGAAACGTAGCTCCCATGTGACCTGTGATGGCTCTGTTTCTCCTCTCCTAGAATGTGCATATGGAGTCATCCAGTGCATGCGATTTTGTGCGCAGCATGTTTTCATTCAGTATCACATGTTTGAGACTCTTGTATGTTGTTACCGGTCACTGTGGCTGTAGTTGAGATTTTCTGTAGTCCTATAGTCCTCTATAGGAATACATCACGGCTTATGTATGCATTCTGCTGTCAGCGGTCGCCTGCGTAGAGTTATCACTGTTACGGGTGTGCCAAGTGGCTCGTTAATGCACCTGCCCTTTGGTGAACACACCCATCGCATGGTTCTGTTATCCCCCAGTAAAATACGCTCACATCAGTAATGATCAAGTTCTTCCCATTTGGCTTGGATCATGCACCCAACGTGGGAAGAGAACTTTGCTTTGAATATGCTCTGAGCTCCAGGCACTCACAGCCCCTTTCAGAAAAGCTTCCATTACTGGCAAACTTTTAAGTGCCTTTCTTCATGCTTCTATCCCACCGTTTTACAGCAGTAAATATTTTTAAGTTGAGTATGAAATGCTACACTAGACTTGCGTCCTATTAACGGGTTTACCTCCTTCTGTCCTAAATTTTAAAAAATTGACAAGTACTAAAATTTGATAATATTGTTGACAGGCTAAAACACGCTTAATTTCCTGCAATTTGTACCTCATCTCTGTGATATTCCTCAACAAATTGAGATCCTTTTGCCAAAAGTACTTATAACATATTACAGTGAATTTATTTTATTTATTTTTTTATTTTTGTATTTTAGGGAAGGGTCAAAAGGGTGCTCAGGGTCTCACTACTAGATTGGACTCACAGTGATCTGCCTGTTTACAGCCTCCCAAGAGCTGGGATTACAGGCCCGTGCCACTTCACCCAATCTTAGTCTTAGCGTGCCCCAGGGATGGGGCCAGCATAGCAGGCCTGGGGACCAAACCCCCGGCCCCTGCACCTGCTTGCAGGCACTTTAATCCACTGAGCTATTTGGTTGGCCTGAGTGAATTTATTTTATAAAAATCCCTCCTGGACAAAGTTAATAAAAATAAATAAGTAAATAAATAAAAACCTGCTGGGTAAAGAATTCTCCAAAGGAAGAACTCAGCAATGGTAAAGATTTCAGGCATTATGAGCTCACTCACGTAAATCATGTAGTACAGTGGAAATTTCTCAGATACATCAAATTTGTGATGCTGTCATGTATGCCGCATCTACATGCACACTGGAATTGAGCGCTAGCATTAATACAAGTCTGTACTTTTGAGAATAATTGTTTCATCATAATAAATGATTTTAAAATGTGGAGGCTTCCCATTAATACTTTTAGTTTGGACTGGATGAAATCAAGGGCCACGGCACAAGGGTGGAAGGGAAACTTGGGAAATGAAATGATCCTGTGCTCTCTGTTTTCTGGACTCTGAAGGAGAGTCCCTCCCCTGAGCCGAGGCCCTTCGCTACCACATTCTCATTCTCAACTTGCCCCTGAATGGGAAACTCTCTCATGGGAAACTATGACTTCCTTCTCAGAAAGGAAATCTTGCCATTTCCCTCAATCTCTGTCTTTGCAAAGTTTTTACATTGCTTGATTATACAATAGACGATGATCAGTAGATTTTATTTTCCATAATCTTGATGAACTGATAGCATAAAAATAATCAATTCAGACATTAATAAGTCTTTAAAAACTTAGAATTAGTTTATGATTTATTTGATAAGGTCAGAATGTCTGAGAGCACAAGAGTCTGATCCTCTTATCTGGAGGTAGCTTCACGTTTCCTCTCTCCCATGCCCATATCTTATCTGTCATATTGTTCTCCCCCATAAGCCTGAACATGTCCTTGAAATCCTTTTCCACACAGCCTTCTAGGTAGTTCCTCATAATGAAGAGAAGTAAATACATGAAGTAAAACCTCATCTCCAGTCTTAATCTAGAAAATCTAAACTCAAGTAATAAAACTCCTGGCATTATAAACGACTCAGTGTACTGTAAGTTTGTATGTATGTTCTCTCTGGTTGATATTTTTAAAGCTACTTGGGAAGGGAAGATAAAACTGAGGTAGAGGATTGGAACTGCAGGAAACAAGGCACCTAGCGAGAGGGAGGGAGGGGCCTGTGGCAGCAAGCAAGAGACTGTTGCGTTGCACCCTCAACAGCAGCTGAGTATACAATGGGAGAGATACTATCAGACATCCTGGAAACGCCCCAGGAAAGAGAGAGAGAAGTGTGCATGCCTGTATTCAGGACAGAATATTAAAATAAATTGATTTAGTGGATTGAATTTCAACACTTCTGTTGTTGTTGTTGTTGTTGTTGTTGTTGTTGTTGTCCCAGCACCTATTGCAGTTGTCCTATTTCAGGGACTTTTTTTTTTTTTTTTTTTTT
>NDGN011549450.1:0-22037 GCA_002564285.1 Tympanoctomys barrerae | reverse complement strand
ATATAGTTACATTCTCTTAATGAATAGAAGGATTTGTTCTATTAGTGTTTGTAAATAGGATATCATGTCTGCATCTTGTCCAGCAAGTAACCACTAGGAAAAGAGTATGCAAGGTGTTAATTATTGAAACTGTCATATAGATTTGATTTGAAACTGTCTCATTGCTATTTGTCTGTCAATAAAATTATGGGAAAAAATAAATACATAAAAATAATTTGTACTAAAGTATTGTGACAGGATATCATGTCTGTATCTTGTACTATGAATAACCACTAAGAATATAACAATATGCAATGTACTAATTATGGAAAATATCCTATAATCTGTTTTGTAACTGTTTGCTATGTTTCTCAATAAAATTAATTTTCATAAAAAATATTTAGACAGTATACTATTGTACTTACCCTCTAGTTTTATTTATTTAAGCAACACAATAAATCCAGCTCTCTATGTATTTTAGAGTTCATCTTTGGTAAAATCTTTGGGTTCAATGTGCTAGTTTTTTTTTAAATATCATTCAGATTCTTACCTTGTACTAATAAAGATTGCAAGACTGCCTCTCATCTATGTGCTGCAGATCAACAATAAAATAATTTTGATCCTGAAAAAAAAAAATCTGCCACGAAAATAATCTTGGCTTTAACTCTCACACCGAAGGCTGTCTTTCGACGTGACAAAGACACGTTCCATGTACAAGCATTGCTACATGATAGCATGCATGTTTTGGTTTCCTGTACTTTCTTGGAGGGCACAGTTGACTTTTGTTTTCCTGTTGTCATACTAGATCTTTGTGGTACTGTGCCTGCCTGTTCACCCACCAGATCAACAGTGTGGATAATTTTTTTGCTTAGTTTCCTGGGTGAAACGTTTTTTCTTGCACTGTGAATGGTGTCATATAAGCTCCATTCCCAAACCTATAAGAAAATTTCTCCATGATGTGTTGTATTTTTTTGGTAAACTATCAGATTTATACTACACATTTATGATTGGGTAAAACAACCATTGCCCAATGCTTTGTGTTTCAAGTGGCATCATAGATGCTGCATAAGTTATCAACAACATCTACCCCACCTTTGGTTTTTCTGTAGAAAGGAACATTTCAGGCTTTTGTTTTGTAGAGGTTTCCGTATTAATTTTTCCATCATGGTGAAATGTTAATACAAGCAATGCGACTTTGTTTTTCTTTGCCATATACAAGGCCAGTGTTACATCTTTCTGAAATCCAAAGATTGTGCTATACAATTCTATGTTTTGAAATTGCAGCATTTCATTTCTGTTTTGTTCCTGTGTACTGTTCCTGTGTTGGTTATCTTGTACTGTTAGCATATGTAACATCATTTGGAAACTGGTAAGCCAATTGTTGAACGCCACATGCTGATTAGTTTGGGAGCTAGGAGCAACAGGTGTGTTCACAGTATCATTTGGTCTATTACCTACAAATAAAGGCCTGTGGCTGAGTTCAAGGATAAATGTCTAACTTGGAAGTGTGATGTCTTAATAGCTACAAGGGCATACGTTGTTATGGCGTAGTTTGAACCATCAGTTTTAAATAAGTCTTACATTCCCGAGATCACCATGAGGAATCCCTGCTAGCTGTAGCAGGCCTGTGAATGGTCTCAGGTCACCTAGTGAAGTGTCATAATAAATCCATTTTTGAATATGACTATTGGTGCATACAAAGTATTTAACTTGCATTTCAGCCTTTGTATTTCACAGCATCTTGTTGCATTTCGTTTAATTTTCAACACTTAAGGCAGTGCTCGCATTCAGTGCAATACATTTTAACCTGCCAAGAGTCTCTCTGTATTTTTTTTTTTTTCTTCAGACTTAACATTGGGTTGTTCCACTTGGTTGCATGGCCATTTCTCAATATTTGCACTAGCCCACTCAGTACTCACATTGCTGTATAAGGTGGTAAAAATCCCTTTTGCCACTTTTGCAGGATGCACATAGCTTGCTGTTCATAATACCAAGTGGGTAAAAGTGAGTAAACACGTAGACTGGCTCCTGTATCTCTCAGGGAAAGGTACCGAGATGCACAGTTGGTACTGTTACAAATTTACAGTAGAAAAGTAAGGGATAGGCCCCAAAGTCTGATTTGTCCAGAGCAGTTTAGCCCCTCAGTTATAGTCTGAGGGCAGGTGGTCCTCCTTTTTGATGGGACACTTGCATGTCAGTGTCTTTGGGTCTTTTCCCTTGAACTTTGTGATGTGCACAAGGGTGCTTGGCAAAGAGGACCAGTGGCTGTGGTGGCACCACTTTGAGGGTCATGTGCTACTTTGTGTTTGCCAAAGGTTTTCCTACATCTTTACCATACATAACCTCCTGTCTTAGGCCCTGTCTCCTGGATAAGATGCAGTTCCTGACGCAGAGTAGAGGAGGAGCGGCTTGCATGGGCTCATGGGTACAGTCTGTGATTGCTGTCTAGGGCCAGAAGGACACTCGGGTGTGGTACAGGAGAGCCGCTCAGGGGTGGTGCTCAGGGTGTTCTCAGTTGACCCTAATTCTTTTTTCTTCCAGTAGGTCACTTCTGTAGCTAGATAATCAGCTTGCTGCACCCACCACGATGTCGCGGTCACGACAGCCCCCCCTTGTGACAGGCATCTCTCCAAATGAAGGAATCCCGTGGACAAAGGTCACCATCCGAGGGGAGAACCTGGGTACTGGCTCCACTGACCTCATAGGTGAGGACGAGTACGTGGGATTCACTGTGTCAGAGGGGTTTGTGTTGGGCCATTGAGGCAATGAACATTACTTTGAAGTAGTGAAACAGGTAGAAAAACGTTATCACTTTAAAACCATCTGGATAAAAATGATTTGTTTAGTGTTCTGTGGAAGTCATTATTTTATTAACTATTGTCTATATTATCTTTCAACAAGTACTTCAGATTTTCCCACTGCTGGTGTTTGCCTCTTTTTGATCTTTCCTGTGTAGATGGTGAAGATACAGCCAAGGTCCAAAGAAAAGGGGGTGTGGGACAGCTGGGGCTGAGCGTAAAGTGTCAGTGTTGTACATCTGCTCCAGCTTTGTGCCTATGAACACATGTTCGCACGTGCCATTTCTTAGCCGGGATCCCACTGGTACAGCACTAGTACTCCGAGTTAGAACTTACTTTTTCCACATTGTAACTGCTTGGCAATAGGTGGATTTTTCCTCATCTGGTGAAGCATTTTAAAAGAGAATATGCACTGCAGCTCAGCGCTGTATGTAATAGCTGAGTTTTGCTTTCCAGATTTTCAGATTTGCTTTTTCTTCTGTTAGTGTTAAATGTAATTATCTCATTTCATATTATTTTCTCTGATTATGGTTTTTGCTTCTTTAGTGGATATGCCTCAAATTTGTTCTTGCAAAGATACTCTTATCTAATCCTGTGTCTTGGTTTTTGGTGTAGTTTAATCCAGATATTCCATTACCCATGTGGAAAAATTCTCACAGTGCATGGAAATACACCGTGGAGGTGGAAATTACATCTAAAATTTTAACTGGCAGTCTTTATGGGTGTCAGAACATGACAGTTACTAGCTTGTGTGAACTGTAATTTAGCTTCGGCTTCAGGCAGTGGTGTTCTTACATAACCAAGTGTGTATTACTTTCATAAACCTTGCTAGTTCAGCTTTCAACCTGCCTCATGTGTTGCCAAGAAACCATTTTTTAAAAAAGCAAGCATAGCCTACTAAATAATTCAAGTGTTTTACACTCAGATGACAGGTACACTAGCCAAAGAAAACACTATAAAAAGTACTTTAGTTAGAATTTTACAGGTCACTTTAAGAGAAAGATGCTATTATGTTTCAGAGAAATAGCTTTCAATAAGTTAGCAAAAATGTGCTTAAAAATGAAAAACATCAGTCTGTGATTTTCTTTTCATTTCATAACCTCCAGTATGATCCATTGAAATCTCTGTTGAAACTCTGTACTGATTATTAATCTTTACAGTAAAAATGCAGACAAGATTGTCAGTCAGAACAGCCTTGAGGACAAGCTGCCGAGACGAGCCAAGTGTTGGTGGAGCGTCATGTTTCTGTTGCCTCTTCCCTTCCTGGGAGCCACTTGTATTTGGTCATGTGAATGTGGTTTTTAGACTTTGTCTAGATAGTATATATGAAATCTGCTGTCAGTTCAGTTTCATCATAGTATAGCTGTTATAGTCAGCGTTTGCGAGGTAATAGATTTAATACAGGACACTAATTTATAGGATTTTTTAAATAATCATCACCCAAAAAGTCAAATGCCCCAAAGAATCCAGCTGAGTGCCCGGGTCCCATGGCAGTGTCCTGCACATTTCTCCTGGAGGCCTAGAGTTCACGGCAATGTCGCATGCAAGTCTGTTGAAAGGATCTGCGCTGGGAAGGCCCAATGGTCAGTGGTGGAAGCTAGAAAGTCTGCATCAGCAGGGCTGGAGGATCCGTGCTGTAGGCTGAGGGGTCTGCCCTGGAGCCAGGGAGCAGTGTTGAAGGTAAAGGCCAGAACTCCCCCAAAGAGAGTCGCAGCCATCCTCAGCCACAGCGACCCTCCGAGCGCTTCCGAAAGCCAGTGTGACAAGCTTCTCCAGGAGAATCAAATTCTCATGTGGGCCCTCCACACCCAGCACCACAGAGTCAGTTCAGCTGGGTATTCCAAGTTGACCATTAGTTAATCCAGCTGTCAGCAGGGAACTGAAATTGGGAGTGAGTTTGTGCTCTGCCATTTATTTATTCATTTTTTAAATGTTTTTGTACAGGGTCTCATTACGCAGCTCAGACTTGTAGTGATCCTCCTGTTCTCAGCCTCCCCAGCACTGGGATCTTAGGTGTGCACCACTATGCCTGGTGCAGCATGTGGTGCCAGGGATCGAACCCTGATCCCTGCGCTTGCCTAAGCAGGCACTTAGTCTGCTGAGCTGTCTTGAAGGTCTTGCTCTGCCATTTATTGTAGAAATAGTCTCCTACCTTAAGTGAGTTCATATTTAAAATCATAAGACATTTTTGATATTATAAAATTTAAAAGTGATAGCAAAGTATTCACAATCTGTAAATAGGTAGATAACAAATGAACATATTTCCTTTTCATTTTATTACTTATCTGTTTATTTTTTGAGGCAGGGAATCATTTCATCACCCAGGCTGGTCCCAAACTCAGCCCTGTGCTTCAGCTTCCTGCCCCACCCCGTTCATTGTGAAAATACACAGACGTGTGTGTGGATGGGAGTGTGAGGGCAGTGGGTCTGTGCTGATCGGGCAGTGGTTTTCAGTTTTCCATCTCTTTTGTAACATTTTCCTTTCTTTGTTACTGGGGTTGGAACTCGGGACTTTATGCTTGCCAGGCAGGCTCTTATGCCACTGAGCTAAATCCAGGCCCTCTTTTATAACATTTTTTATGATAACTGATTATAAGGAAGGATATCAAAGGTATTTTCCATTTTGAAAAAATGCTATTATTAGTAAAACAAATTTGCATCCCTGTACAAATAATTCAATAGGTATTTTAGAGGAACTCCTAAATTTCATTATTTCAAGCAATATAAAGAAGTCTTAAAAATATACTCTGTTATAATTAATATAGAACTATTACTAGATAGTGCTTTAAATTACAGTAAGCTATAACTATCCAGTTAGTTTAAAGCCAGATCTGTCATTAGTTGAAGTGCTCATGGTAGCTGAAAGTAAATTGCTTTTGCTGCTTGACTGCTGAGTACTTTTGACAATGGGAAGGAGTTAGCTGCTGGGGTCTGCACCACACACTTTGTAGTTACTTTTTTCTGTATTCATTATGTTAGTATCTGTTTTGTGGCAGTGAAAAGTGTAAAGGAAATAAGCTAGAAGACAAGAGTCCTGTGGGCTTGTACTGGTGTTTTGCCTGAGTAGGCCTGAGGGTTGTTCAGCACCTCCCTGCTCAGTTACAGACTGGTTGTCCTCTCCTGTCCTGTGGGTGAAGGTGATGGACAGGAGTTGACCTCACCCTCGGGCACCCTCGGGGAATGTTCATTACTGGTACAGAAGGACCGTGGAAGAGTCATGCAGTGATCTTTTTATTAGGAAAGCACTAAAGCCCCATGAGCTGCCAGTGTGAGAACTGATTTGCAAGTAAAAGAAATGAATAGCAGTCTCAGAAAGCCAGAGAACCCCTCCCTGGGCTTAGCACACTCCACGCTGTCCTTGAGTTCTGTAATACCATGTGGAACAGATAACTAGGAAAAGAAACACTGATTCTTTTGAGGAAGATGAATATAGAATGTTTTAGGGGCTAGTACACTTTAAGAATATCAGTAACTTAAATTTCTAATAACAACAAGAAGTGCCCCTCTAACACTTCTGACAAATAATTTAAGATTCTTATAGTCTAAGTAATCTGGAATATCTGGACATTTGTTTGATCTGTTCTAATCTGTTGATAATTGAAGAAATTTGGATGTACTCTGAAAGAAGTCCTAAATATTAGCGACTGGAGACTGGAGAAAGCAGAGATAGCAGTATGTGTGCAAATACCGTCAGGTATATTCATAATAAAAATGACAGTGGAACAAGGCAGTGTTGCGACTGGCTGCTCCTTTCACGTTAGAGTCGTGAAGCCCGTTTAATTCCTTGTCATTGTGTTGTCCCCGTCACATGTGTGCTTTCTCTTTAGGCTTGACCATTTGTGGACATAACTGCCTCCTGACAGCAGAGTGGATGTCTGCGAGTAAGATAGTGTGTCGCGTGGGACAAGCCAAAGACGACAAAGGGGGCATCATCGTCACCACCAAGTCAGGCGGCCGAGGAACGTCAACAGTCTCCTTCAAGCTACTGAAACCTGAAAAAATAGGTGAAACCTAAAGAATTTATCTTAAAGAAGGATATAAAAATTAGATTATCTTTTAAAATTTCAGACTGGTATGTTAGCATAGAAGCGGCTTGCTCTCCTGTCCCCTTAAGTTGGATTTGCTATGTGCTTGTCTGATGGAGGTCGGGTGTTGGCTGAAAACGGCCTCCTCACTAGAGGCAGCACTCGGAGGTGACCTGGGGGGTTCCTAGCCGTGCACGACGCCTCTTGGTTTCACATCTGGTTTCCCAGTTTTGAGTCCAATCTTGAGGGTGACGAGTTTGTGTCCATTTTGTGGGCACCAACCTTTAAAGTGTTTGACACTATGGTAGGGGTTGGAGTCAAGGTGAACGAGCCTGCAGATCAGGTGGAGTGGCCTATGTGACGCTCCCTTGCCTTGGCACCAGGTTCCTTCCCAGGGCCCAGGCAGGCCTGGCACTGGGTGCCCCTCCTCGTTTACTTCTAGCTGCGGGCTCCTGTTAGCAGTGGGGAAGCTGGGCCGCAGGAGCAGTACTCAGCCCTGCACATGCCCGCCCCTGCCCGAGCGCCCATTTCTTGGTGGGTAAACGTGAAGGGAGGATGTTGCCACCTCCTAGGTGTGCAGAAGTGAGAGCATAGATGTGGAGCGTTTAGCACGGCTCCCTGCACGGTACAGTAGTGGTTTTAGATTACTTTCCTGCTTACTTCTGTATGTCCTCGTCTCACCTCCTAACATAAGAGTGATGCTGTGTGGCTCGCTCACGACCTGGCACAGGGCTCAGATCCTGCACAGGAAAGTCAACATCGTCGGCAGGATTAAACTCACGCGATACGTCTCTTTACATAGAAAAGTAAAATATCTTACCAACAGCTCCCTCCCTCTCGCTCTGCCTGCCTGCCTGCCTGCCTCCCTCTCTCCCCTCCTTCTCCCCCCATCCCCCGTCCCCCTTTCTCCTCCCTCTTCAGTGCTGAGGATTGAACGCAGGATCTCTGTGCTAGGCAAGCGTTTCATCACTGAGCCATGCCCGCAGCCCTTTTTAAAGTTTTGAGATGTTTCACTAATTTGCCTCCTAAGTGGGAGCAGTTTTACTTTGCTTAAAGCATAGAGCTTTACTGTCATCATCTTCCACAAATTCCTGTATTTTTAGTATATGTGCTGTCAAAATGAGCACAAATTCCTATATTTGTAAATAAATGAGCAGTTAAAGAATTTATGTATCTATTTTTAGTTAAGGAATGTAAATGAAAATTCAGAATTTTTGTGTATATACACTCATACTTATGTTACATTATGTATAACACAAATATATTTATAAAATATATTTATACAAGATATAAATACTATACACAGTACTATTTTTATTATTTATTGTTTTAAAAAACTGAACTGAAATTAAAGCAGGCATTTGTTTATGGTTTTCTGGAGATTGGAACATTTGATAAAATCCAGTGTCATAGGGGCCGGGGAGATGGCTCAGTAGAATAAGTGCTTCCCTGGCAAACGCCAGGGTCTGAGTTCAATCCCCAGTTCTAAAAAAAAAAAAAAAAAATCCAGTGTCATTCTGTAGCATAGCATGCAGCAGATGAGAACTCGTGTGAAAGCAGCGTGTCCTAGAACACGCGCCTGGACCTGGCACTGTGAGCCGCTGTAGTACCCTGGCAGCACTGTGGGTGCTGAACTGGGGGTTCATAGGCTCCCCTCATCTGCAGCCACCTTCTTCCAGGTCCTCGCAGCCTGTTGGGAGGCGCCTGTACCTGTGTTGTGATGGATCTCTGCTCAGGCTGTGCTGGCTCAGGTCCCTTAGTGGTGGCTAGTGTGTCCTGTGCTGAGCTGAATGACAAGAGTATGCGCTCACAGAGTGAGATCCTGTTTCCCACACCTGTCAGATGTCCCAGAATCCCACGGTCATGTCTGCTTTATGGTCTATTCATGCTTTGCAAACGTTCGGCCAATGTAATTATTTTGTTGAATTTCCCCAATTGATTTTAGCATGATATAGGAAAAAAAATCTGTTGTTTATCATCTAGAAACTTCCAGCATTGATAACAGTAATAAAACGAAAGAGAAATGGAAAGTTGTATGTTATTTTTACATGACTGTTCATGAGAACCTGTTTGTTATTGTGGAAGAAAATGAGAGCCATTTCCTGGGTTTTCAAGAACCATTTTAAAAAACATTAGGATTTCATTGAAAGTGAAATATTGCTTAGCTTATAGAATTTGAAAGAAGAGACTCAAAATATTAAATATAATATCATAAATATAACATAATATAATATGATATTATATAAATATAATATAAATCATAGTAATTACATATGATTTATCATAATTATATCAAATATGTAATTAAGGTATAATCATATATTTATCAGTAGTCATGAGTAGGATTTTTTTTGGCTGGCTTAGGCTGCTCTAAGGGTGGGTCTAGTGTGGCACGTGGAGCTGTGGATCGAACCACGATCCTGCGCCTGAGTTTGCCCAAGCAGGCGCTTTAAACAAGTGAGCTAACGCGCAAGCTGCCAGTAGTCATGAGTAAGAAACTTTTCATTCATGGCTTGAATATTTCACACCAGGTTTTCTGAGCCATTTTCTAAAGATTTAAATGACTTGACAATCTTCTCAAGTAATCAAGTACTATGGTTCAGAGCCATGCCTCAATTTTATGACCACTTAAACAGTAATATTTCTCAATGTAGAAATATTATAGTATTTATTGCTTGTAAAGTACATTTGTTTTTGCAGTATTTTTTCTTGGAGGTGTGTCTTCTCTACTGAATTATATAACAGAAGCATAAACCTACACGTGTTACTGTTTTCTTCTCATAGATTCTTAGTTTTGGGGTGGGTACTGGGTTGAACCCAAGGGTACTCTGCCCCTCATCTATACTCCCAGCCCTTTTTAAAATTTTAATTTTTACTTTGGGACAGGGTATTGCAAAGTTGTCCAGTTGTTTTAAACTTTTGATCCTCCTGCCTCAGCCTCCCTGAGTAGCTTGAAGTCTTACTATTTTTGATTAAGTCACTAAGCACTGAAACACAAAATCTGAGAGGCAGTGTCCTTCAGTCTCACAGATGACAGGCATTTTGTCAGGCATCTTTACAGCTAAAGCACTGTGCGTGATTGGGGAGTGTGTACCTTTCTCTCACTACAGTGGGCTTTGCATTTTTGCAGGCATTTTGGACCAGTCTGCTGTGTGGGTTGATGAGATGAATTATTACGACATGCGCACTGACAGGAATAAAGGAATCCCTCCTCTGTCCCTCCGCCCTGCGAATCCCCTTGGCATTGAAATTGAAAAGTGAGTATTACTTTGCCTCTTATTCTCTCAGCTCCTCAGTGTAGCATCCTGCCTGGGAAAGGAGTCCAGCTAGAGCCTGCACGCTCAAGGCAGCCCCTGGAGGCGGCTTCGGTGCTGCGAGGCAGGCGCCCCACACAGTTAAGACTTCTGGCACTGCTGTCTCCCCTCTGCTTTTCCTGAGTTTACATTTTATGAGAAAGAAGAGTTTTGACATCTTGTTAAGTAGCATCTTTTTCTTCCTTGGCACTGGGGCCAGACTCTGGAGCCTTGTGCACGCGAGGCAGCTCTCCCTCCAGTCTCCACCTCCTGCGCCTCCTTGATGCTGTTTATGGTGTGAGCATGATATATTCTCTGGAGTTGCACAAAATGACTTGATAGCTATGTGTTAGAATTTTGACTTCTTGAAAATACTTTTTCACCTTTATGGCTTCTAGTTTAGGTCTCAGCCTATGTAATCAGAGAAAAAAAATCACTGAAAACAGTGAAACAGTCCATCATCAGGATGATTATGTGGGCTTGGGTATTTGCACCTAGAGATCCAGTACTTTCCAGATTCTGCCCAACCCATTTGAAAGCATGAGGGAGGGGGGTGTGTGTGTGTGTGTGTGTGTATGAAATTTGGTGCTAGACATTCCCACCTGAGTCCGAGCTCTCTGGGAGCCCTCCTGCTATTCACACTGATGCAGAGCGCAGCTTCAGGGTCTCCCAAGATGTCTCCCTCCCCTGGCCTGCCGGTGGCACTCGGCACAGCGTGAGAGGCCCGCGTGCTGAGCTTTAGGCTGCAGGGCCCCTGTCGGCCTCTCAGAGGCTCTTGGGCCGCACTGCAGTGTGTCAGGCACATTCCTACTCCGCCGGAGTGCGGGCCTGGTTGGGTGTGAGCGTGAAGAAACAACCCTTCTCCCAGAGCCCTCCCTACATGTTAAGCTTGTAACTTTGCCCACAGTAGCGCTCAATTTTTATTTATAACAATTTGGTTTATTGCAGATAACATGTTACTAAAGTTTAAGAAGCAGGTGAATTTCAAATATTGAGTGGAGACTGGGAATTTCTGGAGAACTATAGCTTTGTATCTTTCAGAACCAGCTACTTAGGCATTTTACTGTTTGGGATGTAGCCCTTTGCATTCCATTAAACATTTTTTTGTGTTTTTTAAAGCTGATTGTTGTCAGGGCTTAGCACTCAGACTTGTGAGGACTGCAGTGTCTTTGTCAGAGGTCAGGATGTGCAATTGCTATATTTGTGAGTTTTGTATCTTTTTTTGTTGTTGTTGTACTTTTTGTTTTACTTGCTATTTTTTTGCATTGTGTGTCCTTTTTGGAAGTCATTTCTTAATACCAGAGTCCCTTTCCAGCTTTCTTATTGTGCTCCATTCCAGAAGGAAAGTGGTATCTCACTAAGGAGGGCTTGCAAAGGAAATTCTTGAGATCCGCTTTTGCTACTTGCATCCTTTGCTCTGTTAGGAAACATAAAGGAGGAGAGTTCAGGTGGAGGATGTGTGGAAGATTTTCTTGGGAAGTGCTATGCTGGGCTGTGGAGGAGGGTGTGGAGATTCACAGTCTTCTCCACTTGAGCCCAGTGAGTGGGGCTGTCTGGTGAGTGGCGCTCTCCGGAGGATGCCAGGAACCCATATTCTCTGCAGCTGAAACGCACATAGCAAGTGGCTGTGGCCTGGTGGCAGGGCTGGTCCTGTGTTCTGAGGCGTCCCTCTGTAGGAAGAGTGGGATCAAGGCCATTGGCGTTTGTCCCTGGGGGATGGGCCCTGAATGCCATGGGACTTCTATAGGCGGATGCACGTAGTAGGACAGCTGGAGGCCTTTGCCTGAGCGGTGTCAGCAGGAAGCTGTGCTGGCCAGCTTTCCTGTCACCGAGATGAGACAGTACGCAGTACCCACAGTTTAAAGGAGGGGAATTTTAATTTGATCACAGTGTCAGTCCATGATCACCTGGCTCCAAGTCAGGGACGCTCTAGTAGGAGAGTGGTAGAGGGCAGAGCTGCCTGGTTCATGGCGGCTAAGAAGCAGAGCAGGGGAGGTGCTAAAGGGGAATGGGTGACACACTCAGATCCCTGGGACAAGCTTTATGAAACCCTTTGCATACCTGAATGAGAGCAATGAAATATGAGTATGAGGGAGTAAAGCAGTCCTCTAGGAGGCCTTTCTTCAGCAGGCATTACACACTTTTCACAAATGAAAAGTATGTATTTTTATACCTTTATGCCCATGATGGGTAGTCTTGCTGATTCCCAAGATGCCTAGTCTCTTTGGCAGCCATACCTCCTTTGACCCCAACTTTGCCATGGTCCTTTTTGGGCCAAAATAAAAGTTTTTCAGATTTTTATGTTCTGCCATTTGCCTTTGATTCTCACTCTAAATCTGAAGTAACCAGCAGTACCCATGCCTCAGTCTGAATGTTGAGCTGTTATGAAATTTCTTCCACCAGATTACTCTACTGTCCTTAATTTCTGCCTCCCACAGTATCTCAGAACATGAGCAAAATTTAGACATATTTTCTGCCGGAGTCAAGGAGAACCTTTTAGTATTTGGCTTTTAGTGTTTGCATTCCTCTTAGCATATGTCTTAGTTACTTTTTACTCCTTGCTGGGACAAATACCCGACACACAAAATGAAGGAAGGAAAGGTTTATTTAGCTCACAGTTACTGGAGGGTTCAGTCCATATCCCGCTGGCTCCAAGGCAAACAACAGCAGTTCATGTGGCAGAAAACAATGAAGAGCAGAGCAGGAGCAGCAGCTGCGGCGGCGTCCATCAAGCCTCTCTCTTCCTTCTGTGCTGAGACCAGCACAGTGAAGATCGGAGCTCCTCCAAAGTGGCTCTGCTGCGAGGGTCAAACTCCTCCGAAGACTCAGACTTCTCCACGGAAGCGGGGCGGGGCAGCAGGAAACCAGGCAGGGTGGCTTCCTGCCTTTCTCAATTCCTGGGCCCTGCCCACCTGCAGGGGGAGGCCCCCTGAGGCCCCCTGAGCTGATTCAGCCAAGTTGACACATTGTATCAACCAATATAGCATACAAGTCCTGTTTTTTAAAATTTCCTTTTGTTCTTTTATTCTTTGGTACAGGGTCCCACTATGTAGCTCCAATTCATAGTGATCCTCCTGTCTCAGCCTCCTCAGTTCTGGGATTATAGGTGTGCTCCACCATGCCCACTTTCCGTGGCTGGTGCCTGGAGTTTCAGGCCAGCATGGCATGTGGTAGCAGGGATCAAACCCAGGTCCTTGCACTTGCCAGGCAGGTGCTTAGACCACCAACCTGTCTCCCCAGCCCAGCATTCTGGTCTTTTGAACTCTGACCAGAATTATTGTCAGGCCCTGCTTGCAGTATTCTAAGGGTTATGTCATTACTATTTCCAGATCTTCCCAAACTTTTCCAACAAACCAGTTGTAGAAGTTTCTAAACCATATGGTCAGGGACAGTCACAGTAATGACCATTTCCTTTGGCACCAGCTGTTTTAGTTTTCTTATGCCAAGGCACAAACACCAACACCCACTACTTAAAGAGAGGAGAGGTTGAATTTGCTCCCAGTTTCAGTCATGGCCTGTTGGCTCCAAGGCAGGGACATCATGGTAGAAGCAAGGAGGAGAAGAGCTGCTTAGCTCAGGGTGGTTGGAAGGCAGAGAAGAGAGTACCAGAGAGAAACCACCCAGGAGTCACGTGTAGTGGAGAGGCGCTGCCTCCGAAGCTCACCGAGACGCGCTGAGGAGCGTGCTGCGCTAATCTCATGAAGTTGGTAGGCTTGAATGAACGACCATAGAAGGGAATGCACTCGGGCCCTAGTTACAGGGCTCCCCAACACAGCCTTCACGAGGCCTGCAAAAGCGCCAAGAAGACTCCGCAGCTTGAGTTGCCTGTGGGGAGCACGCACGTGCCACCAGTGCTAGTGCTAGTGACAAGTGCAGGATGCCCTTTCTTACCTCTCCTTCTGTCACACCCAGGCCCTATAGTTTGAGCGGGTGAGTAGCGAAGGGTGGTACAGTCTTACCTGCCCCCACCTTGTTACCTGCAGCTCATCAACTTGCTCTCATCAGGGAAAGTGTAAGGAAAATTGTACATCTGGGTGAAGGTGGAGTGTCGACCTTAGGTCAGGGCTGACCTTGAGTGTTCTGTGCTGGACACATCTCAGCTGATAGCCTGACCAACACCATATATTTAAGTAGTATTTGAATGGACTAAAAATGTAGAAGAAATGAGGGAGCTGCAGACACTGTAGCCTGTTGTTATTACAAGCGTCTCCTAGGACTCACCCCCATGGACACGTAAAGACAGGTGCTGCAGGTAGAGGTAGTTTCTTGGTATTCCATGCTTTCTTTGCGTTAGGCTTTGGGCAAGGACAGGATAAGTGCTAGGCACGTGCTCTGCCACTGAGCTGCGTTCCCAGCTCAAAACAATCTTCACGTAGCTCCTTTATGAAAATATTTCAATAAAGCAATTTAGTGTTTTTAAACTTGACTGTATTGAAATTTGGATTTTTATTTATTTTGAATGGGGAGTGATTTCATAGATTGGTAGAATTTATAAAAAGGTCAGTTTTATGTTTTGAATCTTTTAAATCATATTTGTTGATCTATTTTCTGTATTTCAGTGAATTTGTCTTCTATACATATAAAGTTTACATGGTAGAAATTCAACTGTCATATAGAAAATACATTTCTACATATATATATATATAAACATTCTGAATCATTTATCATATGTAACCATGAGGGTTTTGTATTTAACGTTTGTTACACTACATGATGTCTGTTGCATTTTTTGTGACAGTGACAGTTATAATGTGTTTTAAATTTTTTTCTCCTTAGAAGTAAATTTTCCCAGAAGGAATTAGAAACGCTGTTCCATGGAATGAGTGCCGATTTCACAAGCGAGAACTTCTCAGCTGCCTGGTATCTCATAGAGAACCACTCAACCACCAGGTTTGTGGCTTTGGGCTGGGAGCAGGGAAGGGCCCATGCGGTGCCAGGGCCAGGGCGGCACGGTAGTCTGACAGCTGGACCCAGCTCGTGTCAGTCACAGAGCTCTCAGTCGATGTGCTCTGTGACCAGCGAGTCTGTGAACGTCTGTTTCCACAGGGCTTTTATTTCCTGCCTCCATTCTATTTTTCTGTATGGTCCTTCCTTGTGTGCCTCATTAAAATGTGTAGTCTTAGCTGGAAACCTAAACTGATGTGTATGAATGTGACTCACTCCCTATTCAAATGACATGGAAATTTTAAGTTCTTGTGTAAAATACAAAGCAGCCCATTGCTTTTTCTACTAAAGGGCATACTGTGTAAGACCTGGCCTAAAATCAGATAAAAACTAAATACTTGCATATCCAAGTTAAAATGTTCCTTTTATGTGCCAGGTACATTTCACATACTCTATAAAAGCAGATATGTGACTTCCTTGCAAGTTTGATTTAAATGTTACACTTAGAACATTTGGAAAAATAAACAGCTTATAGTTTAAAACTTGTGTTCTGGAAAATTCAATTTGTTGAAATATATCTTAATACAAATTTCATCTACTTATTAGGATGAAACTATTTCTAAAATCTTGGTGTATATAAATTTGATCTGATGTCTGAAATGAGCTCTTTTACTGGAGAAATGATTCTAATTTTATGTTATGAGCATTTTTTTTTCAATACTGAGAATCAGACTGAGGAATGCTTTTCTGTGGAGCTACATCCTCAGGCCTTTATAGTTTTTCTTGAGACAGGTTCTCTCGAAGTTGCTCGTGTTGGGCTTGAGCTTTCTGTCCTCCTGCCTCAGGCTGCTGAGTTGTTGGGATCACAAAGCTGTGCCCAGCATGCTTTTCTGACTGTAACTCAGAATGGAGCTCTGTTTTGTGTATAGAGCTGTAATGGTACTCAATAATACAGTTTTATAGCTAGATTTTTGTAACACAAATGGAAAAAGAACTTCTGAAATTTAGAGTCTACCGTTTCATTCTCTGTTTGATACATAAGAGATAAAATACTAAGGCTCTCTCAGATACAGTGTGGGCTGCTCTACAGGTCTTAGGTAATTTTTTCCTCAAGGGCAAGAGGGCTGTGAATGCACACGTGAAGCCTGACACCCGCTGAGAGTTCCATGGCGCAGCTGGGTGTGCGGGCGTCCTGCCTGCTGTTGAAATCTTGCCTAGCACTGCAGGACTGTGTCTTCCTGTCAGGTAGGAGGCACTAAAAGCCCCACGCCTGGAAACTCATGTGTTGTTATATGCAGGTTCTGACAGTACTGAGCATGTGTACTACTTAGGGGCCTAATATATTTGAAATTATCATTGGAGATCACAAAACGCTGTATAGCTGTTGTAATTTAAGGATCATAATAAAAGTTTTAGATTTAGAGAAGAATTTGAAAGAATTTTGTTATCAATCGGTTCTGTATATTCCTAATCTTTATGCCTCTTGTCCTAGTTTGGCATTCCCAGTATGTTAGTGGATGACCTCGTTTCTTTTCTGCTTATAAGGAGTGACAGACATTTGGGTTGTGTTTCCTTTCAGTTTTGAGCAGCTCAAGGCGGCAGTGGCCAACCTGAAGCGGCAGGCCAACAAGAAGAGCGAGGGCAGCCTGGCCTGTGTCAAGGGGGGGCTCAGCACGTTCTTTGAAGCGCAGGATGCCCTCTCAGGTAAGGCGATCCTCTGGCCCGCTGAGAGCAACCACAGAAACCTGAGCCTGTGCTTGTCACATGTTTACAGGGTGCCACGTCGGGCCGTATTTATAAAAGCAGAGATTAAAACCTACCATAAATACTTGTTGCAGAAGAGGGTGGAATTTCTTTGAAGGCCTTATCTTTTATGTGCTTCTAAGGCTTCGTGGACCCATCTTATGTGCTGACTGAGGGCTCCCTTCGTCTCTCAGGCTCAGCCTTCAGGGCTGGTAAAAATTAAGTATCACTGAGTGAAACTTAAGAATTCTCAAAATCCTAGACATATGCCTCATTCTGTCACTGGACCCAGTTCAGAGCTGGGCGTGGATCTCTGTGCCGACACCCCATCCCCAGTACGCATGCTCAGTCACCCCCCCTACGAGCAGTCACCCTGACCCCAGTACACACATGCAGTCACCCAGCTCCCTCAGTGCACACAGTCACTCCCCCAGTACACGTGTGCCATCATCTCCCCAGTAGGCAGGCAGTCGCCCAGCCCCCCAGGACACACGTGCAGTCACCCCACCCAGGATGCAGGCAGGTCACCGGCACCCCCAGGACACACAGTCATCTCCCACCTCTGCACACAGGCACAGTCACCCGCCCCCTCAGTGTGGCACGCAGCCTGCTGCACAGCGCCATCCCGTGGTCTGCACCTCTGGGGGGTCGGTACTGCACAGCTTCTGACGCTTCAAGAAGGGGGTTGGGGAGGTTTTCTAAGCTACCTTTAATTAATACACATTTAATTTATCTCTAAAAAATAAAGTATATTAATAAAATTTGGTTCCTCTTTTTTTTAAAAAAATGTATTAGCACATTAGAAGTAAGTTCCTTTTAGAAGTGAAGGTACCTCTGCCCATGTTCCAGTAGGGCTATGTATCCATAATTAATATTATCTCTTAAGAAGCTGCACTGTCTTTTGTTCCAGAAAGAAAATTTACTTTAAATTCATTGATATTCTTCAAGTACAGATGTCTTGTTTTAAAAAACTACTTTCCTCAGTAAGTGCATATCTTATGCAGCCCCTTCCCTGTTGGCAGAGGGAGGTTGGATGTGAGTGGCTGGCAGCCGCAGTATCGTGGTGCTCTCTGACGGGCCCTGCCCTGTGGCCCCACGTTGGCACCTTTCTGTCTTTGTTTACTATTGTCCTTTCTCAGTACCTGTACCAGTTCTTGCCATATGAGCAGGAGAGATGCTGTGTAAATTGTGTGCCTTGTCCTCTCCATATTCATGTTATACTGGGTTATTAGTACTTACATGCACATGTGTGTGGCTTTATTTATGGTTTTGTTTCTAAAACTGACTTCACTATTGGCAGATTTTAAGTTTTGTTTGGCACATTAAATATTTGCAGTCTAATTTGTTAGATATTTGCCTTGGGAATAGATTGGCAATTTAAAATTAAACAGAGATAATGCTGACCAATTACTAATAAGCAGATGACTTTATAGCATGTGGATCATCATTATAGTAGTAAATTTGAAAACCTTAGATTCTGTCCTTAGTTGCTAAAAATGCATTTTATAGAAAACATTAATAACATAATTCTGGCTGGGGAGATACCTTGGCTGTCCACGCACTGCCTGCCAGTTGCGAGGACCCAGGCTCAGTCACCGCCGTGCCAGCCCCGTGCTGAGCCTGCGACTGAAACCCCATGTGGTGGCGCATGCCTGTAATCTCAGCGCTGGAAAGGCTGAAACAGGAGGGTCGCTGTGAGTCCAAGCTGCATAGCGAGATCCTGGATCAAAAGAATAAAAATAAAAATACAAAAAGAACAAATAATACCAAGACCTGCTTCCATAGTAGGTGTGTTCACAATATTTTGATATTTCCTTTTAGTCTTTTCTCAGCTTATATTCTTGGTCCAGTTATCCCTGATCTTTATTTTTATAGTTAATTTGTCCAAATAAAGATTCAGAGTGCATTTAATTTTATGTCTCCTTAGGCTTTTTCAAAAGTAGAGTACTCTGCTCTGCTACCCTGGATTTTCCATTTTATTTTATTTCATTTTTTATGTTATTGAGGAAACAAGATCATTGTTCTTTGGATTATTGGACCTTGGATAAGATTAAATTTCCAGCTTGGGCCACAGATGTTATCGTGTGCTTCCTGTCCCGTGATGGGAGTCCTGCAGTGACTGGTTGTCCCTGCTGGGGATACCACAGTGGGTCAGGGGCTGTGGGGCCTCGGGTAGGCACCAGCACCTGGTGTGTGACACACGGGGCTGATGTGCACCACACACACGTGTACACGCACATTTCTAAAATTTATGTTTTTCTTATTTGGTTTCTTTTACCCTTGAAATCCTTTATTGCACTAAGTTCTTGTTTTTTAGCATTGCATTATACTTGCACTCTTTAATTTTGATTTTCAGTTTTTCCCTGTATGTAAAAACCTGTGTTTGCTTTGTGAATTTGGTGGCTCTACTCTCTCGATGTTCATCTTATAAAGGGCTTGGCAGTTTTTAGGACTCAGAACTCATTGGGAGCTGTTATATTCATAGTTGCGATTTATTGCAGCTAAAAGGAACTGTTAGCCAAGAGAAAGGGCACAGGGTGAGGCCTAGGGAAATCCCCTTTGTGGAGGTTTTAGTGCACCTCCCCCCAGGCCCAGGCAATCGTGGATAACACTGACTCCTAGTGACATGCCCAGGCCTAGAGAGCCCCTCTCAGGTGCAGGTGAATGCCAGACCTTTTAGGGAGGGTCAGAGTTGGGAGGAGCTATTAAATTCTTCACTGTGGCATAACAATTTTAGCATATTAAGGTCTTCATTTTGTAAGCATTTACTTGATAGCTTATTTGTAATATTTTTTTAAAATTTGTTTTTTATTGTTGCTGACAAATTAACTTAGGGCCTTATGTATATTAGGCTGTATCATAGCCCTATTTGTAATATTTTTTTAAATAAACTTTGAGAAGTGTTTTGTTTTGGCCTGTGTCTTATGAGCAACATGTGGCAGGATTTCTATTTTTACAATACCACTGTAAGAACATTTGCCTTTACTACAAGAATTTATGCCATTTATATTTATCGTAACTAAATTTTTGTCATATTTTCTTTTTCAATTATTGCTTCTTCATTCTTTTCTATACAAACTTTTTATTTGGGAATTTGTGAGAAATGTTTTAAAATTCTGTTTAAACTTCTGTTGTAAGTGACAGCAGTTACACATATCATTTTCTGTGTTTTTTTCCTGATTTTAATTTAGTTGTCAACCCAGTTTCTACCTTTTCCCTTTCCTTGTTAAGTTTATTTTTATGTTTTGTATTTAATTTTATAATAGTTATGTAACATTTTACTAAATATATAAAATATAATTGGTTTTAAGGCATATCAGCAATCTCTTTGAATTTTTATTTTTGAGCAATGTGGTGTATTGTCTGTGCTATGTTTTTGAATTCTTGTGTGTCTAGAAGTGTCTTTTACTTCATGTGTGAAGAGCCACTGCTTTGTGAGAGAATCATTTTCTGAAGGGATTGACCCTGTGACTTGTGTTGTGGAGAATCCTGAGCCAACATTCAATCTTTTATTTGTTGGTTCTTCGTTTTGTCAGTATTGAGCTTCCGCGCCAGCCTGCTTGCCAGTCGCTGTGGTGCAGTGCTCCAGCTAGACCCTGAGAGGAGGGAAGGTTTTCACTCACCGTGGCAAGGTTGCTTCCATCCATGGCGAGGGGCTCTTTGGGTTTTGGTGCAGTGACTGTACACCGCAGCGGGGCTTTGGGGGAACAACATTGTCCCCTTAACAGGGCAGGCAGCAGAGAGTGAGCTGGTGACAAAGAGGCTGGGGACAGCCTACCCCTGCAGAGGCAGTGAGCTGCTCCCTCCACCGTGGCCCACAGCCTTGAGTTCCTGCCTCCTCCCAGCAGTGAGGCCCAAGCCTCCCAAGCAGGGCTGTGGATGGAGGATATGAACTCCCAGCACTGTTCGTCCTCCCTTATCTTCAGTTGCTTAAAAGTATATTGGTTTAGCCTTAAATTTCAGGAAGAGAGAGTCAGGAAGCAGAGGGCAGCAGAGGGGACAAAGGAAAGAGGGATGAGAGAAGCAGGTGGGAAGGAGGGCGCTCCTTGAGGTTATACTGGGATACAGGCTACTTCTGTCCGCTCTACCCGACACTTAGCACTTTGGCATCTGTACCCCTGGTACCTTCTATTCCGAGAACTTCTTTTGTCAGATATCATGTGTGGCTGGCCTCCAAATGGCTGTGTAGACATACTGCTGCTCTCTTGTGTGCATGGTGCCCAGCACGTCTTTCTCCCCCTCCTTCCCTCCTTCCCTCCTTCCCTCTCTCTCTTTCATAGGCTCCCTGACATGTGCCTCTCCTGGCCATTCTCTTCTTGCCTGCTGAACTTGGGGACATTGGTTGCTAAGTGCTTGTCAGAAGGAAGGAGTTACTGAAGGTGAGGACTGCAGTCCTGAAAATGCACAGTTAGGAAGACTTGGAGATGGTTCAGGTCTCACTGCCTGCCTGCTGTGCTTTCCCCACCTCTTCGCTGTGAGAGTAAACCCTTCCTGCCCAGGCCCGTGTCCAGCCCAGCCCTGTCAGGTTTGCAGCTAGTGGTGCCCTTGGTTCTTTGCTGAGTTTTTATGCATCTCTGAGTTTGACTTTTGTTCCATGAGTACCACAAGTATTTTAACCAGAACCCGATGAGCAGTGTATCTGGAGTCACTAACCTCTTAGGGGTTTTGTTTTGTTTTATTTTGTTTTCCCCCAGTATGCTGAGAAACCATTTGCAAAACCAGACTTCCGTTTCCCAAGGCTGCAACCCTGCCGTTCCTTCCCAGGCCCTTGATGTCCTTGGCAGCCCTGGGCTCTCAGTCACTGCACCATCCACCCTGCATTGCAGCAGAAGTGGTCATGAGGCCCTGGCTGCTCTGTCCAGCTTCCCTTGCTTCACTCTGTTGCCATCTGCCCTGTACCCTGGCTCAGGTCCTGCGCGCATGTCCTCCTGTGTGGTCTTCCATGGAGCAGGCAGAGTGGTGGGTGCAGCTCACACCTGCTGCCCGCGTGCTCTGTGCTCCGTGGAAGAGGTGAGCTGTGCTGTGCTGCCCCCGCCACCTGCCACCTTCCCCGCTGCCGTGCCAGGGTGCAGGAGCTGGATGCTTGGGCACGTATTCTGGATGATGTCTTGATGTAGCCAGGTGTTACCTTCTAGGTCCACCCACTTACATGAGCTCTTAGTCCTCTGGCTAGTAACTGCAATTGATGTCTTTCTTCAGTATAACCTAAGAAAGAGATGAATCGTATTGCTGAACCCATTCAAGTGTAATTCTTTTTCTTAAAGTATTTATTTATGTATTTATTGTGTGTGTGTGTGTGTGTGTGTGTGTGTGTG